>PVJH01010093.1:0-75520 GCA_004026705.1 Nesogale talazaci | reverse complement strand
GCCGCGGAGGGGGAGAGAGAGAAAAGAAAAAAAAAGAAAAGGAGGGTCTAAGAAAAGGGGGGACTAGGAATGGCATGGAGCAGGTCAGGTCCGAATTCCAGCCCCTACGCGTCCAGGCACAGTCCAAACGCCTGCGCTATACCAAAGCAGGACACAGGGTAGGAGCAAGGAGGGAAAAGGGCCAGGGGAAAATGGCGCAAACCTGATCAGGCCGGAATTCTAGGCCCTACGCATTCAGACACTGTCTGATCACCGCACTATACCAAAGCAGGACGCAGGGTAAAAGTAGGGAGGGAAAAGGGCCAGGGGGGAAAAAAGGTGTGAAGCTGGTCAGGCCTGAATTCCAGGCCCTGCACGTTCAGGCACTGCCGGATCGCGCGTACCAACACAGGCAGAGCCCGTACCAGAGCGCACGCGGGGGAAAGGGAGAGGGAAAAATTACGGGAAAAGTCCGATGGCGCGCAGCCGATCCGAATCCCGCGCGGCCGAGATGGCACCACTGGTTCCAGTACAAACCGAGCTGATTGCCCGCCAAACAGGGGTGGCACACACTGTCCCACAGGGAGAAGCAGGCCACTATCACCTCCCACGCTGCACAGGGGTAGCTTCCAGCAAGTTATTAAAGAACCCGACTACCTGGCCTTCCCCAAGACCCAGGCCGGGGCAGGGTGCGGCGCAGGGGAGATGGCGGCTCCCTCTGAATGGGACCTCAGTAATGGCGGGAGCCAGGCCGCCAACCAGGCAGGGAGCAAGTATGGCTGCGTGGGTGCCAGAGACAGCCCCAGCACCGGTGCTGGGTGCCCCAGCCCAGGCAGTCAAACTATGACTGTTTGGGGTCTGCATGGTTGGAGGGAGGGAGCTCAATGGAGTCACTGCTAGCCCCTGCATGGAGGGACCGTGGGAGAATAGCGGCTTCCCTACGTGGGAGTCGCAAGTGGGCCTCTGCTATGTAGTGATCAGAAATCGTCCTGGGACGCTCCACAACCTGGCCGTCCTGTTCCTGGGGCAGTGGTCAGGCAAGGTGGTGGATTGGGGGAGTCAGGGTCTGATGGGGAGGAACTCAAAGGTCTCCCCGCTGGCTGGAAATCTCCAATATAAAGACTTAGAGCCCTAGGCTTGAGAAAAAACCAGAGTGGGGCAGGGTCCCCTCCTGGATTAGGAGGCCCACTTGCAGGGACCTTTCCACTCACCAGAACCCTTCCACTTGACCTCCCAGACACCAAACTCACCGGAGCTCCTGGTACAGGCTGCTTGCTTCGGAGTCATCTTGACCTCCCTGCTCTGGTAACTAGATTTTATAGCAGAGATTTACAGATTCATGAAAGTGGAATCAAATAGTGGGCCTCTGGCTCCCAGACATTGCTCAATAAAGGAGTTATTCCTGCAGAATTTCAGAAAGAGGACTGTTATCTGAATTGTCCTGGTGGGGCACTCACAGCTTCCTGGGAGACTCATCTTGTGCTCAGACAGCTTTAATTATCACATAACTATTCTTTACATTGAAATAAACTAGTCCAATCTTCCAAAGTGACATAGAAGCAAGCTCCTCCCCTATCCTCAAGATGATTCTTAGAGAGTTTGACTAAGGCGATCAGATCCCCTTCCTATCCCCATCTTCTTTACACCTCACACTTGTACAGCATGATTAGTGTGCTTGCGTATGGTTTGTGATGTGATTAAATTAATAGAGGGAAAAAACATACAGGAGAGTAGGTCTACTATATCAAAAAAAGCTTTAAGTACGAAGTTGCATAGTTGGGTTGGCATAGTTGGGTTGCATAGTTTACTTGGCAGTTTTTCTCCCTCTGACCCAAAGGACACAGTTGCAGAACCAGGCAGGAAGACCAGTTGGGAAAATATTAAAATAGTCCAAATGAGAGATGGTGAGACATGAGCAAATCAGAGGGCATTGAAGACCCAGCGACAAAGACATATTCAAGATAATTTAAGAGGAAAGACTGGGAAGACCTGGTAAGTAATGCAGATTCTGAGGTGAAGAGAGGCATCAGGGATGAGGCTTTGGGATTTGGCCTTAGATGACAAGACAGCAGACAGATGGGACATTTAAAAAAATTTTTTTTAGATGGCACACTTTTAAAAGGTTGTTTACTACCAGAAATTTTCATTCCATGGCCTCAGAGTCCTCCCAAAGGAGTCTCTGCCGCGAGAAAACTGATGCATTAACTGCAGGATTTGGGAAGGAGCAAGGACCAGGAAATACTAATTACAGGCCAAGATAATTAACTGGCTAGTCTGGGATCAGCTGCATGTAGGCTCAATTCATCTGCTCCTGGAAATGGCCAAAGGATATGGAGAGGGGAAGAGTGTGGGCAGGACATTTTGTAAACGGTCAGAGACCAGCTGAGCGCAGACCTTGGTGACACTTGAGGTTGATGTGTTTGGCACTTTGGCTCTGGTTTCTGGAGCCCTTGGGGTGCCAAATGCATTGCAGCCCACGGACCAGTTGTCCAAATATCACTTATGCCTGCAAGCCACTAATTACCAGGCTCCTCTTTGCTCTCATTGCTACTCTCCATTAGGGGCAGTTGGTAGCACACATAGGAAATGGATTGAGGGGCTATTAAGACTATGCAGGTTGAGAAAGGTCAGGTCCTGTCTCTAGAGAGAAAGGGTTAAACTGTAGCTTTATAATCTGATGCTTTAAGCTAGAGAAAAGAGCTCCAGACTTGGAAAGAGGAATATGTTTTTGTCCCAGCTCTGAAATACGGCCTTGGGCGAGCAAGTTGTTTGCCTTTACACGGCTTCTGTGTGCCCATCTGTCACCTGGGCATAAATAATTCATGGTTGTGAGATCTGATGACATCCCAAATTTGGAAGCACCTTTAAACTGTAAATCCACTTGTTTTTGTTATTAGCTGTTCTCAAGCAGCTAATATGATGTTTTTTTGTATTAATAGAGAAATTGCTATTTCATGATCCCTGCCCGGGTCCATTGGTAAAGCTGTTGAGTCCATCCATTTCATGGAAGGTTTCCTTCCACTTCACTGACCTTCACCTTTACCAAACAGGATGTCTTTTTGCAATTGGCCTTTCCTCATGAGGTGTCTAAAATAAGTAAACAGAGGCTTTGTCATGCTTGAAGCTAAGAAACATCCTGACTTGACTTTTTAAATCCTTCTGATAAGTGCACAGCATGTTCAACATTCTTCACCAACATTCTCATTCACATGCATCACTGCTTGTCTCCCTATTTGATTGTCTAGCTTTCCATTGTATCTAAAGTCACTAGAGTTCTGACAGTGTAGAACAGGGATGCTCACACTTTTTCAGCATGTGAGCTACTTATAAAATGATCAAATCAAAAGGATGTACCAACTAAAATATGCAAAACATATATTTATTTTTATCTATTTATTACATTTATTCATAAATACATTGAGAATTCTTTATGTGCACAATATATATTTATGCGACTTGCATAACTGCATAAGTCCATATTGCACAACACAATTCAATTAACTATGTAAATTTTTTATCAATACCCGAGCCTACTCTGATGACTTGCACTGAAAGGAATGAGCCAGGGATGCATAGTCCAGACAGTAGCTGCTGACAGCCAGCCTCAAGCACACTTCAAAATGACCATCAGTCTTGGTGGAACAGTACTTGGATTTAATGATCTTTATGTGAGAAAAGGTTGACTCACATAAATAAGTAGGGCCCAGTAATGCAGTCAAGGAGGTAGCACATTTTCTCATGTTTGGGTACTTGCCCTCTGAGAGTAAGTTTCAGAACTGTTCATGCGCTCTGGACTTCAGATGAATGTTGGCTTGTAGTGTAAAAATCTCTCATTTTGTATGAAAATGATATGTCTTGTCTTCTTACTTGTTCCAGCTCCCGCACTCATTTTAATAGCCCTTTTTACATTTAAGAGGAAAAAATGCAAGGTCAAAAAATTGATGATAAGTTAGGTTGCCAGTTTGGCTGCACTAAGCACATTTGTTTGTGCACATATTTGACACGTAAGAGTGCATCTGATTGGCTCCACTATATATCAATCAAGTGGCAGGACTGATGATAGACTTATGTCTATTTTTTAATGCCATGATATACCCACACTACATTTGCAATCAACCAGTAGATTGAGATGGATATATTGAGCACCCTTGGTATAGTGATTATAGCTTGGACTATGATCCAGAAGGTCAATAGTCTGAAACCACCAACAACATCTTGGGAAAGAGGTGGGGTTTTCTACTACTGTAGAGAATTACACGTTGTGAAATTCACAGGGGCATTTCTAGCCTGTTCTTTCCATACATTATGAGTCAACATCAACTCTATGGCAATGAGTAGTTTGGGAAAGCAATTGAAAAAAAGAAAAAACTATAGCTTGGACCAGACACACCTGAGTCACCAGAAAAGCATCTTTACTTTTCAGAACTTTAAAAAGGTGTTTTTCAGTAGATTAACCTGTCGACTCATTTTTTAAAAAGTTCTAAATTCATCACCATCAGGTTGATGCTGATTTATAAGTCATAGTAGGAATGAAAATCATAAAGCATAGTAAGAATGAAAATCATCCAAGTTTCCTTCTCGGCTGCCTTAATGAGAGCCAGCAGTAGAAACCAACTTCATTCTTCTCAAGGAGTCTACCACCTCAGGAGTGGTCCTCCAGGCTTAAAACAGTTTTCGGCTTTTAATTCAGGAGCTTCAACAACTTTTAGCGGTTCAGGAAGACTTCCAACAGCCAGAATTATTAGAAGGTCAATTTAGCGTCTTTAAAGTCATCCACATGTTACTGAAAACCGGGTTAATAAAACAAATTTCAGGCCAGCCTTCCTTCTGGACTTTGCTGCAACTCTACAGCCTAGATAAGAGCCACAGCCACTGGGAGTCTGGAGGGAACAGAACCCAGATTAGCAAGTGTCAAGCTTGAGATTCCCTGCATTAAAAGAGCTCCATGTTGGATCATTTAAAAAATCCTGATGCCTGGATCTTACTCATAGACACGCTCTTTTTGTTGATGTGGAATGTGAGGTGTGCTATGATGTTTTCAAATTTTCTCCCAAGTGATCTCAACAAGCAACCGTGAGTCAAAGCGGTTGTGTTAGCTGTTACTGTTTAGCTCTAATGAGTGGGGCACAGGAGAAGGACTCATCTAAGAGCCCGCAGTAGCTTTTAGCGGAGTTGGAACTAGACTGTAGAGGAGCTGCGTTTCTATCTAAAGCTCTGAGTAACTAATTGAAATCCCTTTTATCAATCGCAGAGGCAGTTTTCTGGCATCAGGCTGGGCTGAGGGCCGAGCTCCTGTTTTTTCCACGCTAGAAAATCTGTTATTAAAAGCCTGTTTATGCAAGAAGGATATAATTAAAAGTGAATGGGTGTAATTTTTATAGAAATGAATATTAATTAAAGGTAAACACAGCATCGATATTCATTTAGAGGAAGATGGAGGAGGCTGGCAGGCAGACTGCTCATACCAGGTTGTCAGCCACATCAGTCAGAGGCTGATAGTACCCCAATAGGAAAATGTTGCTTTATTTTCCTCAAGTCTCTTATATTTAGAAGTGTACCAAAATGTAAATCTGATGTTTTTCTGGTCTGCCAGGGAACAGGCTGGTTTACTCGAAGCACAACCCTTAGAAGTTTTGCAGCTACAAAGGCCCTTCTTTATGTGGGATCAGGATATAGGAGGAGCAATTGGTCCCTTAGGTCTTCTTTGTGAGGGACAGACCAAAAAAGCAGCAACCAGCCATATGATCCTGGACTGTGACCACTAGGAGAAGGTCTGGAACATACACTTTCCCAGAAAAAGATCCCAAGGCTATGACAGTCCTCTGCCCAGTAGTTTTCATATATCACAAATCAGATTCAACTCTAGAGAGTTCTGAGAAAGGCAGATTTCAAAGTTCCACTCTAGTCCTACTCAATCAAAATCTTTGAGGCTGGGGTCTGGGAATGAGTATTCTAGCATACTCTTGCATTCATTCATTTTTTTCTTTTTTCCTAAAGCTGTGCTCATACTAGTCAGGGTCTTAAGTAACTTCTTTCATTGATAACCATTTGTTAACCACCAGGCAATATGCCAACCTTACCTGGGCAAGGTTGGATACCTACTGTGTTCTCTTTATGTGTGGTCTAGCAAAGGTAACAAACCCAAGGAAATGTCTAGAAAGTATCAAAAGATGACTATTAACAAAGATTGATTTTTTTAATTAATTTATTTAGTAAAACTAGACACTGCAACAAAAACACCATTTTAACAAATTTTATGTTTTCAACTCGATGGCATTGTTTATGTGTTTCAAGATGTATAACCACACCCACTATTCCAAATTATGTCACCACTATAACACAAAGTCACCACCTCTAAGCTTCTCATATCATGTTTGAAATATTATCAACTTGACCCTAGATAGCAGACCCTTTGAGGGAGCATAATGCTTAAGGAAGACATATTTTACTAATAAACTAAATGATTGTTTGGTTGCAAGCATAATTCTGGGAGAAGTTTTGGTTGGAGATTTAAAGCTTGAAGATGATCCTAGTGCAATCATTCTGGGTATTCTTCTAAGCTTCTGAAAATCTGGTATCATGAGACTGAAACTGGCTGGTGCTTGACTTTTATCACAGAAATTTTAATCTAAGAATGTGAAAGAATTCCAGCCTAAAGGGGGTAAATAAAAAATCATGTATTAAGTTTTCAATAAAGCTTGCTTTTAGAGCTTTTTGAGAGAGTTTTGCCTTTATGAAAAACCAATTCTAGTCCTCTGGTATTGGGTAGGATGTTCTGTAGGCAGTAACTTTGCCTGTGGCCAGTGTTCTGCATGGAGTCCCCCTGTTGTTTCTGGACATCACAGTTACTGGCCTCCTCTGCAAGCCTTCCTCTGGCACTCACCCCTGTGTCTTGATACTTGACTCACAGGCAAAGGAGGTGAAACCTACCAGCACTAGTGTATGCCTGCAGACCAAAAAACAGGGGAAATTATCCTGCCTATGCTCATACAAAGTGGAATTTGGCTTGTAAACAGATGATGAATTTATGGACCCACCCAAAACTTATTCCAAAGTCAAAGGAGCCTTTAGCACATGTCCTGTCAAAACATAATGGCCCATTCCTAACTTCACTATACCATCTCTTAGGTATATTTATTTCCTAAATATATATGAGTGAGTTTCAAAATGTTCATTCAAAAAGTCCACTATATTTCAATTCCATTTATATTGAACTTTTTGAAACTTGTTCAAGGGTATAGATATGCATATTTATAAGGTGGCATCCTAGTAGTTAATTGTACATGACTAAAAACATAACATTTTTATCACAAGATCAGGAAATCAATATTTCGAGATAGTATGATAAAACATTGTTGACAGTCTACATTAATGTCACCAAAGACCACGTTCTCTACAATTTTACACATCTCTACTCTTTTTTCAAGAGTCAGAATTTTAGCTGTGCTAGATCTTTAAAGCCATTTACTTCAATGCTTTCACTCATTTGTTTTTAAAGATACATTCTCATCGTACAAAAAGGTGGTAAGTACAGAGGAGGTAAATATATATAAAGGGAAAAAAATATCTATAAGCCCATCACCAGAGGCATTTAGTAATATCAATTAACCAGCTATGCCTCAGAAAGAAGAAATGAGGGAGTAGGTCAGCAGATAAGTTTCCTCAATACCAGTCCTCTGCTCTTCGTGCAACAGGAGGCAACTTCATTTTTGTTATTAGTATAAAAAGCACAAGATTGACTCCCAGTCAATTGACTTGACTACTGTCTCAGTCTTTGCAAGATGCCTAGATGAACTCTTAGCACTCCCTATTTGTGTCCTCATTCCTGTCGTAATTATGTTGGTCACGTCAATGTCTCTTGAGTGTCATAGCCTCTCAAAGCTGAAGAAATCATTCTGCTCTTTGCTTGTCTTATGGTATTAGAGTGATGTGTGTTTTGTTATTACAGGGGTAGTGTTCACACGAAGATGAGTCTGGGAGAAAGAAATGGAGAGGGTGGTGAGACTGTACAATGGTTCCCGTTAACTGCCTCCAAAAGTCCTCAAAAAAAGCTGAGATGTCACTACCTCCTTCAAGTGCTTTTTCCTTTGCCCTGACAGTTAGTCGATCTCAATTCTATGCTCCCTTAGAATTTAGTACATAGCACTCCTGGAATATTTATACCTGTTCATGTGCAAATATACCTTACCTGATGAAGTATAAGTTTCTTAAACACCAGGATTACCTTAAATAATTTCAGGCACATGAAGAGAGCTCATTCATACTTCCATAAATTATTAACAAGTGAATGAATATTACAAAGGAAAATGTTCGATGATATAGAAAGATGGTTTACAAAAAAACACGAAGGCTTTGCTGCAGTTTTATGGAGATGTTGTCGAATGCATGTCTTTATTCCTTTTTCACACTTACATTTACAATCCTATAGCTCTCTCTTGGACAAGACCTCTAAGGGTATGGAAGGTAACCCAAACTGCCTGTGTGTGAATTCTGCTACTGACTGAAACTCAAAGCATACTGAACTCCTCTGTATGGCACTCCTTCATCTATCCAACCAAAACAATCATTCTATTAACCATATGATGTTCTTTTCCCTCTTACCCAATTTTATTTCCCTGGTGTATCACTTTTACTCTCCCATTGTTTTAGTTCTGGTAAGCTATAAAAAACAAATTCATGGACACATATGCATATAAGAAAGAACTTTATCTATAAGAGCAACTGTACATTAAGGAACCATCCCAAATCAGTCCAGATCAAGTTCATAAGTTCAATCTTAGTTCATATGTATGATACCAATCTATAATTTTGTCTTCATTTTTGAGAAACACATGCAATGATGCTGAATGCAGGATGATCACAGGCCAGTGGATGGAAGGTCTTGTGGATCCAGTGATGGTATAAGCATCTCAGCAATGACAGGGGTTTCTGAGTGGCTTCTCTGGCTCCATCAGGCTATCATCAGTAATAATTTCCAGGGAGTGAACATTTATCCTGCCTCCAATGAGCTATTTATCTCTTTAGCATCTCCAAATAAGGTCCTCAAGCCATGATCTGATTGACAGACTAAGCTCCTTCCCTTCACTTGTAAGTCTCAAATTGACAACAGATTATGTAACTTCCATACCCATACTTACCTTCAACTCCTTTGCCCCTCTTTCTCTTGCAGGCACACACTTAATTTGGTAAAACCACAACACTAGTAAATCACCACTCTTCTCACCACTTGCTCCTGTTGAAGCAGAATGGAACTTGAGAAAAATCCATGACTGTATCAACTTCCCTGCTTTACATACAGGACCATATGTGTGTCTTTATAGCTACCTGGCCATCATATTATATTTCCATAGTCCAGTGGTTCTCAACCTTCCTAATGCTGAGACCCTTTAATACAGTTCATCATGTTGTGGTAACCCCACCCCAACCATAAATTGATTTTCATTGCTATTTCATAACTGCAATTTTGCTACTGTTATGAATTGGGAAACCCCTGTGAAAGGGTTGTTTGACCCCAAGAGAGGTCATAACCCACAGGTTGAGAACCACTTCCCTAGTTCATTCCTCTTGGTGAGAGCTTCACCACATCCTCTCTCTCTTATAACTTATATCTGCCACTTATGACCTAGCTTCTACATCTCTTGATGCAATCAAAAAAGTGTTTCTATGGATTCCCATAATACAATTATAAAGCTACAGCATTTTCAAGCAAATACTCTACCTCCCTTCCCTTAGTAAAGATAAACTACACATTTTCTGTCGAAAGTCGACTTGCTATACGTGACTTGATCTTCCTCTTATTGACTCTCTAAGGACATTGGTCCAGCAATGATACCCTCTTTTGCTCCTATAGCGTCAGTTTCACCATCTCTTCTGTTTCACTCACATCAGCACCCATACCAACTATTGCTTCGGAGAACCAACTTCAGGGATCTACAGGTAGCCTCCTCTCTGGGACACAGACAACAGGGATGCCAGTGTTAGGACACATTGTATAGTGTACAGTATGAAAAAATAACAGTTTGTAAATTACTAAGGGTTCAAGGGCGAGGGGTGGAGGACGGGTAATATAGGGAGCTGATACTGGGGGCCTGGAGTGAGGGAGGATGTTTTGAGAATGATGATGGCAATGGGTGTGTAAATGTGGCCTGCATACAATTGATGTTGCTATGGATTGTGATGGGAGTTGTATGGGCCCCCAATAAAATGATTCATTAAAAAATGGGGGGGGGGAGGAAGGAGAGCTTTTTATTTTTTTAAAGAGGAGCTTGTACCAAGGGCTCATGTGGAAAATGTTTGGCAATGTATGTGTAAGCATGTGTGCAAATGTGCTTGATACAAATGAGGTACTGAATGTTGTAGTAGCTGTAAGAGCCCCCAATAAAATTATAAAAAATAAATTAATTAAATTAAATTTTAAAAAATCCTTAAAGTGTCTCTTGACCCACTTTCCTTGCTTTCCACATACTCTTTTTTTGGCTACTCTTCAGCAGAAATTGTGTTGATTCACTCCCTGGGCCTATTTCTCCCCATACTCCTATTCTTTCTTAAACTTATTCAAATTAGCATTTCCTCTCTTGATTCCAAATAAGTTGTTTTTTTGAAGGTCTCCATTGACTTCCACATAAAGCCAATGGTTAGTTACTAGCTCTCCCCCAACCTGAGCAATGAGTGACGTTTAACATAGTGGGTTATTCTCTCATCCTCAAGGCACTTCCTTACCTCGGCTTGCAGGATAGAAAATTCTGGATTTTTCCCCACCATCTCTAACTGTTCCTGCTAATTCTTCTTGGCTGACTCATCATCTTCTCTTAGATGGATAGCATTGGAGACCTAGAGCCCTGTCCTTGGGCCTTTTTCTCTATCTGCACACATTTCCCTGAGATGCTTACCCCAGCTCAAGGTTTTTAACAACCGTCTACATGCCACACTCCTAAGTTCATAACCTCCGCTGATCTCCCTCCTGAATTCCAGACTCTCATACCTAATTGTCTAATGTCCAGATCTGACACACTTAGTATGCTCCAAATTGAATTCCTGAACTTCCTCCACCAGCATTTCTCTTGGGGATAACCTCAGCCTTGCAGATTTTCAGGGAAAAAAGTCTGATAGTCATTTTTTACTCTTTTCTGTCTCTCATGCCACAGATACAATTAGTCAAAAATCCTGATAATGCTGCTTGTGATAGCCTGGGTAGACTAGAGAAACAAATTTATGGACACATATATTAAGAAAGCATTTTATATACAAGAACAGTTGAATATCAAGATAACACCCCAGCTCAATCCCGATCAAGTTCGTAAATCCAATGTTAACCTATATGTCCAATACCAATCTATAAAGTCCTCTTCAGACTCATGAAATGCATTCAATGACACCAAATGCAGGAAGATCACAGACTAGTGGGTGGAAGGTCTTGTGAATTTAGTGGCATTGTAAGCATCTCAGCACTGGCAGGGGTTTCCATGTGGCTTCTCTGGTTCCAGAGGTCTGGCTTCGTCATCCTCTTCATGTGTCTTCTCCACAGCAATGTCTCACAGGGAGTGCACAGTTAGAGAGTGTCTCCTGCCTCCTAGGAGGAAAGGCAGGAGTGCCCAGAATCCTCAGGAGAAGACCATGCCCACACAGAGACCTCATTGTCTATATCGTGATTGGCAAACTAGGCTCTACCCCTATACTCTTAATCCTCAAATTGACATCAGATTATATAACTACCATGCTGTCTTAAAAATATATCTGTAGTCTAGCTGTTTCTCATTTCCTCTACTGTTCACCTACTGGGAGAAAATCTACATCATCTCTTAGAAAAATCATTGCAATAGCCTCCTTTTTGATTTCCTATTCCTATCCTTGTACCCAACAACCTATTATGAATCCTGAAATCAGAGGAATACTGAAAACCATAAATCAATACCTTCACAGTGGCCTTGATGGGTTTCTACTTGGTTCAGAGGGAGGGCCAATTCCCTAGACTGCTGCACTAGATTGGTCACCTTCAGTTTGTAAACTCATCTCTTGTTTCTTCTTCTCCAGCTGAAATCTCCTAGCTTTTCACAGAGCCTCTAGTTCTCTTCTGACTAGAGTCCTTGCATGGTTTGATCCCTTTGCCTAGAACGTGACGCTTCCAGCTAACCTCGACTCCAGGTAACTGCCTGCCAGCTCCAAATGTCTGCTCCATTGTAATTTCCTCCCTAAGGGATAGATGGACCAGGGACTTCATTTTGTAACCCCTGCACCAGAGCAGTCCCTTTCCCTGTCACTTACTTAAAATGCTTATCAGGTATTTTCTATCTCCCTGTACCAGAGTATAAGTCCTTGATTTATTTTTCTGTTTTCTTACTTACATATGTACTAAGGGTCTAATTAATATTTGTTGAATGAAAATAAAATGTTTAGATTAGGATTTGGTACAAGCTAAGTACTCAATAATAATTGGCCATCGTGCACATTCCAAACTCAAAAACCAAACCCACCACCACCAAGTTTATTTTGACTCATGTATTTACTAGTGTTGTTAGGTGCCATTGAGGGGCTTCCAACACAAAGCAACCATAAGCCCAACAGGACAAAACCCTGCCTGGTCATGTGTCATGCTCACAACTGTTTTGACACTTTAGCCTATTGTTGCAGCCACGGTGCCAGTTCATTTCTTTGAGGGCATTCCTTTCTTTAGTT
Organism: Nesogale talazaci; assembly: GCA_004026705.1. Lineage (NCBI taxonomy): Eukaryota > Metazoa > Chordata > Mammalia > Afrosoricida > Tenrecidae > Nesogale > Nesogale talazaci. The sequence continues at coordinate 62,869 of PVJH01010093.1, read as the reverse complement.
GTCCCTGTACTCATAAGGGGCCCTCTACTCATAGTGCCCCTCCAGTTCACAGTGACCCTATATAGGGTCCCCTTCAACTGGAGAAGATTTTTAACTTGTTTATTAAAAATCATTTTATTGGGGACTCACACATCGTTTTTCACAATACGTAAATAAGTATACTGTGCCAAGTACCTTCGAACGTCTGCTGCTGTTATCATTCTCCAAGTATCTGCTTTTCCACTTGAGCCCTTGATATCAGCTTCCCATTCTTTCCCCTCTTCCCCTGCTCTCCCTTCCCCACGTAAGGCCCACTGGTGGGTAATTGGCCACTCCCTTACAAGGTAGTCACAGGGAGGAGACAGACTAGTCAAGGTTCAGCGAGGCAGTGATGATGCATACAACTTTCCTCTGGTTCCTGAAGCCTTCCTCCCCCCAGCCATCATGGTCCCAACTCTACCTAACAAATCCAGATGAACTGGAGAAGGTACACTAGTAGAGAGGGGAGCTGGAGATATGGGGAACCCAGGACAGATGAGCACTTTGGGGCCAGTGGTGAGATTGAAACTACTGGATAGGTGAGAGAAGGTAGGGTAGAGAGATGGAACCAACTGCAAGGATATACACATAACCTCCTCTCTGGAGGATTTTAGCTTTTATGAGAGCAGACAGCCTCATTTTTCTCCTATGGAGTGACTGGTGGATTTGAACAATTAATCTTGTGATTAGCAGCTCGATGCCTAACTATGATGGCTCCTTGTCATCAAAACTACCACCCATTATTCAGATAGGATTCTGTATCATCAAGATATTAACTGATAGAGCAACCTTGAAGGAATGACATTGAGGAATAGATGATAGATAGATAGATGATAGATACATACATACATAGATAGATAGATGATAAAATTCAAAGAACACTTCAGGCTACTGATGTTAATCCAAGACTGCTTAACTTTCACTTGACCTTTCACTTTGCCTCAACTCTTCTCTTGTATCTGCTTGAATGAATCCCTTGGATTTACTCTAGAAAGGTTCCACTAAAATCATTGCTTCCGGCTTCCCAGAAGAATCCGCTGCCCAACTTAGCTGGCAGGATATAAAAATTAATAACTTCAAAAAAGACACAGCCTATTCCTGCTGTTACCTCATTTCCAGGATTTTTAAAATTGAAGAGTAAACCAGAGAATCAAGTCCAAGTCCAAACACTGATATTGATCCATTTAACTGGGCAAGAGACAGCAGAAGTTAGCACAGCCTGTAGGTCATTCTGATAATAGATACAGTAAAAATGTTTTTAAATGTTCTTTCTTGAGGAAAGAATTTTCAAGGAAACTGCCTTATCCTGCTGTGAGCCTTAAAAAGCATCTCTGGTTATGGTTTTGAAAATACAAAGGAGACTTAGAAAAGTTCATAGAAAATTATATTATATTTTCATTTCATGCAGTCTTTTAAGCCTCCTCCTAAAGCACAGTGTACAAGACAGAGGTATGGAGACCAGGCGGGACTGTTGCAACATCCTAGTTAGAGATGATGATTGGGAGCTGCAGTGGTTGCAGTAGTTACTGTTGTGATTGAGAGGTTGAGTCAGAGCTGCAGGAAGGGGGACAGAGCTCAGTCTGGGATGAAATGCATATATATAGGCTTTATTGGAGGTAGGGAAGGACTTTGGGGATGGGAAGGGACAGCAGAGAAAGAGACAGACAGGAGCATCTTGAGCTCTTGGACAGTCTTGAGGCCCTAGAGTTAGGTCAGGGAGCCACGCCTCGTGCTGGGATGGTGGGATATATATATATATATATATATATATATATATATATATATGATTTGAGTTGAAAGCAGGTGGATTGTTCTCAGTGTGAAGTTGCTAGGGAACAGTGTTGGGAGATCAAGACTGTGTCCCCCCCAGGTGGGACTCATCCTGTCCCTGGGAAGCAATACCAAGGAGGTATGTTCCATGGGTGAGACAAGTTCTGGGGAGGGCTGAAGGCAGGTGCATTGAAGTTCAGCTGCTATGAAGCTTAGCAGATCATCTGTCTTCTTGAGAGGCTGGAACAAAGGGTGCCTGGCCCTGGACTCGGCCCCAACACTAATTATGTGCCATCCAGTGGGTTTCAACTCATTATGATCCAATGTATGGCAGAACCAAACATTGTCTGAGACTGCACCATCCTCACAATTAGTGTCATTTTTGAACACGCTGTTGCCGCCAATGTGTCAATGGATCTTATTGAGGGACTTCCTCATTGACCTGACCCTTTACTTTACCAAGCATGATGCCCTTTTCCAGGGACTGGTTTCCCCTGGAAACATGTCCAATATATGTGAGATGAATATTCTTTTCTAATGAACATTCTGGTTGCATGTCTGGTTGTATTTGAGATGATAGGGAAGAATTTGACTCTGGGTATGTTTTGTAGTAGTCTGTTAGACTTTCCTAATGGATTTCCATGGGCATGTCGTTGAGTTCCTGGAAGAATCAGGTATCCTTACATGATAGTGGGAACCCTCACAGAACCTCAAACCACTTTGGAGACATAGTGATGTTCAGAAAATTTGGGAGGGGAAAATTACCCTAAATAAATCATAACCACTTTACTTATCTCTGTGTTTCCTTATTTTCAAGCAGAACTGGAAAATGCTCCCCCATGTGCTCAGAACCAAGAGAGAAGAGTTCATTCTCATAATCCCTTATCAATCATTCTTCCTCTCCCTGCCTTTTTATTCTGTGCAGGAAAATTCCTTTTTGGTGATCTCATGGAATATAAAGAGCTCAAGTTTGATGTACTCTTCAATAAAACACAAATGCCCTTCACACCCCCACGCCTTCCCCTGACGGGCCATAGACCCTCAGCAGATATTTTCTTGCCTGAAAGCCCTATTGTCAAATAAAAGCCCACACACTAAGGGAATGTGGGTGGAAATGACTAAGAGGTACTTCAGGGAGAGGATGAAGACTTATATTTTATAGCTCTAAATACCCGGGGTGACAAAATCTACATTTGGTGGCATAGGATCCTCTGGACTGCTGGACTCCTGCTGCTGCCCACCTCTATCCCATCCACAGGCAGCTCCTCTCCTAGAGAGGCTTGAGAGGAGGAGAGGGTCTCCTGGCAATGAAAAGGGGGTAAGAGTGGGGCATAGGTTGAAGATCTCATAGCTACCCATTACTAATTACATTATTTATGTGATATATGTAATCTGTGGTAGAGGACAGTGTTGGCTCAGGGCTAGAATTCCCACCTTTCCTGTGGGAGACCAAAGTTAGATGCACCTCACGGACAGATAACACCTATCTGTCACTGGAAGCTTATATATTGCTATGATACTGGACAAATTTTAATGGGAGTCCATATGAAGAAAGATTAGGATTACTGACCTTTAGAAAATCAGTCGATTAAAATCCTATGGGTTCCAACAGGGTGAATCTCAACCCATCACAGTGCAGGACCAGAAAATATTGGTTCCATTGTGCATGGAGTGGCTGCAAGTTGAAAGCTCAGTCAAGGGTGTTCAACAATGGTTATGAACACTTAGGACCTACATAAAACATTAAAATTGAATGGAAACCTTGAACAGTTTGGTTTGGGAAGTTACTTTGCCAGGTGCATAAATGGAAAGAGCACAGCAGTTGCTAGGGTCAGGAGACCCAAACTGAGTTCAGTTATAGCTGAGAGAGTCTGCATTCTTCTGAAACCTGTATACATTCTACACCTGTATAAGGGACACCTGTATCATTTCTAAGAAGTTTCTTTGGAGAGTGCTAAGTCCAAAGTCTTTTTCTGATTATTCTGTTTTCTAAATCAAGGTACAGTCAAGGTTGTTTCAATAATGTCACCTTCTCTTGCCTTTCTAATTACATTTTTAAAGGACACAGAAATGGGATGAAGCTGGAAATGTTTGTTACACTGGGAAGGTCTTGGAAGTAAATCATGTAGCTAGAACTCTCATGCTATATATTTAAAGATATCTACCTTGGAAGGTATGGGTCTGACTTAATTCTCAGATAAAAAAAAGAACCCGGATCTATCTTTAGGAAGGGGAAAGGCAAGCAGGGGAAGGATAGACTGGAGTGCTGAGGGAAGCTACCACTCTCTGAGGGAATTGCTGGGACCCCCACTGCTCACTGGTGAATGGAGACCAGCTGAGAAAACATCAGTCTCAGGAATCCATGATCTCAAGCAACCAGACACCAGGCACCCCTGACATTTGAGACTTCTCAAAACCTCCTGGATAAAAAAAGAGAGTCATCATTTTCTACCAGGAAACCTGATATCAGATGGACATTTTGGAATACTGGGTAGGAACGAATCGCTCTGAACAAGTAGTACATCTCCAATGTAGAAAATAAGAGTCAAGCATGCATGAATGCTAGAGATTTCTATTCCATTCCTGGAGCTGAGAGACAGCTCCATTGGGACTTTGTAGATTGGGACAAGACGTTTTACATCTCTAGACCCCAGTGTCCTCCTCTGTAAAGTAGACAAGATGATCCTCATGTAGCATGTTCAGGGCAGGTAGTAATTCTACTCAGTCTGATTAAATTATGAAACTGATGTTGGAATGGAAGTTGGGTTAGGAGAATGTGGCATAGAAGCCAGAAGATGATTTTTCCCTGAGCTACAAATCCTCTGGCCAAAGAAAGACATAAAATGGCTTGAGTAAGACAGAATCTCAGTTACCTGCTGATGTGCCACAAATAACTCTAAGACTTACCATTGGCATTTCTCATCAATCTATAGAGAAGTTTGTTGGTTGGGTCCATCGGTCTGGGCTGGGCGCAGCCGATCTTGTCTGGCTCGTGCTTGGGTCTGTGGTTGGTCATGGGGAAGATGTCTAGAGAATCTCCACATGTCTCTCACCATTCTCCAACAACCCAGTCGAAGTATATTCTCATGGCAGTGGCAGAACTATAGTAGAGAAAGTGAAAATATATCACAATGTTGTTTTGTTTGTAGCCTCTGCTTGCACCAAGTTTATTGCTTTTCCATAGGTATCCTGGACAGTCTGATATTGAGAACTTCATTTAAAAATGTGGGACAGTCTTTTTTTTTTTAATTTTGGTTGTTCTTTCTTAAAAGTCATTTTATTGGGGGCTCATACAACTCTTATCATAATCCATATGTGCATCCATTGTGTCAAGCACATTTGCAAATTTGTTATCATCATCATACTCAAAATATTTTCTTTCTACTTGACCCCTTGGTATCTTGATATCAGCTTCTCATTTCCCCCTTCCCTCCTCAACCCTCTCTCTCTCATGAAACCTTGATAATTTATAAATTATTATCTTTTCATGTCTTACACTAACCAACATCTTCCTTCACCCACTTTTCAGTGGTCCATCTCCCAGAGATGGGGTTATATGTAGATCCTTGTGATCAGATCCCCCTTTCTCCCCAACCTGACCCTGCTGGTATATCTACTCTCATTTTTGGTCCTGAGGGGTTTATCTGTCCTGGACTCCTTGTGTTTCCAGCTCTGATGTGTGCCAGTGTACATCCACTGGTCTGGGTGAATTTGTAAGGTTGAATTGGGATCATGATAATAGTGGGGAGAAAGCATCAAAGAACCAGAGGAAATTTGCATGTTTCATTAGTGTTAAACCCCACCCTGACTGGTTCATCTCCTTCCCAAGACCCTTCTGTAAGGGGATATCCGGTTGCCTACAAATGGTCTCCAGTCCGCACTCTCCCTCATTCACAATGATATGATTTTTTTGGTTCTCTGATGCCTGATACCTGATCCTATTCACATCTCATGATCCAACAGACTGGTGTTCTTCTTCCATGGGAGCTTTGTTGCTTCTCAGCTAGATGGCTGCTTGTTAATCTTCAAGTCTTTAAGACCCCAGATGCTATATCTTTTAATAGGCAGGTATCATCCGCATTCTTCACCACACTGTTTATGTACCCATTTTGTCTTCTGTGATCATATCAGGATGGCGAACATCATGGAATGCCAGTTTAATAGAACAAAGTGTTCTTGCATTGAGGGAGCACTTCAGTAAGGCCCATATCCATATGTTACCTTAATACTAAACCTATAAATATATGCTAAATATAAATATATAAATATTTACTATAAATATATACTAAACCTATAAATATAAATATATGGGGTCTATTTCCCCATTTTCATATATAAATATATTTATGTATGTACATGCTTGTATTTACACCTCCATAAATTTATACCCTTTGCCTCCTAGTTCCTTCCTCTATTTCCTTTTACTTTCCTCTTGTCCCACTACCATGGAACATTTGGGTTCAGTAATTTCATTTGGGTTTCAGTAATTTCTCTCCTTGATCAAACCCTACCAGACCTCCTACACCCTCCTTGACATCGATTTTAGATCATTTGTTTCCTTTTCCTTGGGCTTGTTAATGCCCACTTCCTTTCCCCTACCTCCCCCTTTTCCATGTCCCCCCAGAACTGTCAGTCCTGTTGTTTTCCCCTCCAGATTGTGTATCCAGCCTATCTCATTTAGATCGACCTGCAGAGATACTCACAAAAACAAAACAGAGCAAAACAATGCAACAAAAGAAAACAAACTTGTAACACCAACAACAAAAAGAAAATCTTGTAAATAGTTCAGGGTCTGTTTATTAACCTTTAAGAGTGTTTTCCAGTCTAGTGTGATAAGGTGCCACGCTCTGGCCCCAAAGTCTATTTTTAGCATTCCTTGGGGACTTCGTTGTTTTGCTCTCCTTGCTGCTCTGTTGCAGTGTTTTGCCTCTTTGTGGTGCGGTCAGATTGGGCAATTCTCACACTGTGCCTCCAGTGCTGTCCGCTGAATCGCTCTGAGTCAGTGAGGGTCATCAAGTCTCACAGTGGGGCTGACCTGATGGCCCTCTCTGTGCTTTGGCTGCTCTGAGCAGGAATATGATCCTCAGGGCTTAGTGCGTCAGGATGCATTCCACTCTCTCTTCTCCCCCTTCATTTGCCCTGTGTGCTCTGATAAGACATGTCGTTTTTCCTGAGCTGCAGCTTCAGTGTTCTCCTCTGAAGTGAATTCCTCTGGAGGAAGAATTCCTTTGGGGAGGATGGGCTGTCCATGTATGTGGGAGACCCTCAGAGCTCTTGAATGTTTCCCTTCTTCATGCCAGTATGTTGCATTCAAGTCTTGGAGCACCAGGTTGATGTCTGGTCCCTCTTTCCCTGTGGACAGATAAATGGTACCCTCTTCTTGGGTGGAAGAATGCCCTGTTTCTTGGCTACCCGTGTCTTTATCTTTCTCCCCCACCCCACCCTCCTTTTTAGTTGAGTGCCATATATATCCCTGATTTGGTCTGGCACCTGCCATACTACCTAGACCTCACCCCAGAAATGTTTGTATACAGTAGCTTTTTCCCTACGCCCCTTTTGCATTTTTAAGCTTGCCTCAGGGGACTCAGGTTGTACTTGCCTTTTTGTGCTTGGCCTACTTAACTTCACATAATTTCCTCCAGTTCTTTCCATGTGGCGGTGTGTTTCATGCAGCCATCACTGCTTTTTAGGGATGTGTAGTGCTCCATTATATAGATGTACCACTGTTTTTTAAGCCATTCATCAGTTGATGGACATTTAGGTTGTTTCCAAATTCCTGCAATTGTGAATTGTGTCGTGATCAACATTGTAGCACAGATGTCTGGTTGTGATTTGTTTCTTGTCTCTTCTGAGGGGGATTGCTGGGTCCTATAGTAGCTCAATTTCCATCTATTTTAGATATCTCCAAACCGATTTCCATAGTGGCTGTACATACCTACAGGTCCACCAGCAGTGGAGGAAAGTTCCTACTTCACCACAGCCCCTCCAACACTTTTTCTTTCTGATATTTTGAATTGGACTATCTTTCAGGGTGTTAGGTGGTATCTCATTGTTTTAATTTACATCTCTCTTGTGACTAATGATCAGGAACATTTTCTCATATGTGTATTGGCCATTTGGTTTTCTGCCTTTATGAAACTTATGTTAAGGTCCTACCTCCTCATTGGGTAATTAGTTCTTTTTCTTTTTGGAAGCTAGAGTATTGTAAATTTTTGTGACAAGGCCTTTGTCTGATGTGTCATCGATAAAGATGTTTTCCCAGTCCGTGGACTCTCCTATTAATCTCTTGGTGATTTCTTTCTATGTAGTTAGGTGTTTTATCTTCAATAAAACTTGTCAATTTATGGCTCATCTGTTTGTGTCCTTCCCGATGTATTCTCTGCACCAAAGTTCTCAGGTTTAAAATAATCATCATTCCAAACCTATCTTACAGCTGAAAATGATATAATTCATATGATTAACTAATTGCATATACAATGAGAAAGTAATGAAATTTACATACAAAGAAACTCACTAGAATATTCTGTTACAGTATTGATTATTACTGATTTAATATATAGTAAAATCTATAAAAAATCTTTAAAATTGAAGGAAAATCATAAGTGCCCTAGCCAAACCTGAAGTCCATGTAAGAGATACAACCTTTGGACATAGATACAGGGAAACGTGAAAACTAATTCAATCAATCCATTGCTTATGATTATGGAGATAGAATGGTAACAAGAAATTGATGATTGAAATAGGACGGTAACAAGAAATCCCGGCAAGAAAGACTAAAATCTTCAAATGAGTTGTGACCTTCACACATCTCAAAGACATCTTAACACACCTTATTTGGGCAATGTGAGAGAATTTTGAGAGATAAGGCTTTTCAGATCAGTGGGAGTATGTTCTTGAAAAAGGTGGAATCTCCCAAGCATGAGGGGCTGAAAAGCAAGATGAGACCTAAAAATCAGAAAGCAGGTAGCTAGAAAGATGACTGGTATGTGCTCAATCAGCTGGGAGCCTTGGTGAAAGGGAGAAAGGGATGAAAGCTGGAGAACAGCTACCACTGGAGAAGGGAAATCAGAACTCTTTGCTGCTTGTTCTAAGATTACTCCACTTGAAGCCCTGTTCTCTAAAAAGCATGTCTAATTTGGTACAGCTTGTAATTCTTTTTAAAACTTTTCCTCTGGGTTTTTTTTAACAAATGCCAGACTGGATCGATTGTGCTCAAGAAAAACAAGATGTGAAGTGTGGGGCAGAGGTCTGAGGAGGGCACCCACAAGCCAGATATGGAGGGGGCCAGGCCATCAGAAATGCTGAAGCAGGAGGAAGACTTAGAGAGAGAGCCCCTGGGTTCCAGTTCAGCTAACTCTGCCTGCCTGAATTCGCTGCCAATCACAAACTTTTCCCAAGACCTCAGAGAGGATTTTTGTGTTTGGGTTTGTTTATTTTTAATTAATGGCAGTCCCAAACCTCCTACCTATTTTCCAAAAGAAAGACTGGACCAGAGGAGGGAGTAGTAGCATGGCAGCCTCAATGGGATTCCCCGCTGACTGGGAATCAAGCTCATCAATTCCACCGGGGAGAAGATTTTTGTAACTCTGAGTCTGTGTTCCCTGGAACAACCATTCAAAATACAGCCAGCAGGAAGAAAGCATCGTACTTCCCTGTCCAACAAGAGGTGGGTTTCTGATGGCATTCTCAAGCTGCCCTGGACTGTCAGCTTCATCAGACTAGAGAAAGCATGTGCATCTCACTCATTGTATCCATAGTGCTTCTGCAGTGAGCAGCACAAAATGAGCCCTTGATACATACTTGTTGAGTAGATGGGCCCTAAGAGGCAAGAATAGGAGATTTACATTTTACCTCTGAGACCCAGAGTCCCACAGTTAATAAATGGCAAAGCCAGAGCCAGAATCAGAACTGAGATGTTTACTCCCAATGTAACTGCTATTTATTTCATTCGATGATGGCTCCAGGGCACTGGGCAGTGTGGAACCCAGAGCATGAGTACAAGGAGCTGCTATGCTACTGAGAGAAGCAGACAGAATCCTGGAGCCTCCCAGCAATAAGACAGACTTACAAAGAAAGCTCAGAACAGAGATGGAAGTCATAGCATTTATCTGGAACAGGGGCTCATCCTTGACCTCTCCTGTGCAGCAAAAACCCTTCCCCTAAAGCAGATTATGCTGGAAATAATGCTCCTTCCTCTCTTTACCCTCCCTGTAACTGAGTCTCCCAATGCAGCTTCTCTGTAAAGTTTATAGGCAATCCCGATCCCATGATGAGGGCAGCAAACATACTACCTACATATATAATCCCTGTCCCTCATGGGGCAAAGAGGTCATATTCTTGACAGTTAGCATTCCAATTCACTGTCAAGAATCATTTAATGACATACCCTGTTGTTGAGTCATCTCCAACTCACTGAAAACCCAGATGTGTCCAAGGAGAACTGTGCTCCACTGGATTTTTAATGACTGATTACTTAGATCACCATACTGTCCTCTCCAGTTCTCACTCATGAACTGGAATCTCCATTCTCTGACACACGAGCAGTTGCAATGAGTTGACATGGAATCAACACTAGCTGATTTAGCAGAATTATTTGTTCTTTGGCTAGTCAAACAGTTTAGATGTTATCTATCTATAATCTCATGTCTCATCTCACTCACTGAGAGTTTAGCAATTAGTATAAATTAAAAAGCTGTTCATGGAGAAAGCAAGCATGACATGAATCCATTAAAGCCAAGAAGAACTCTTAAGTGACCCAACCCTGGACTGTAGGCAGAGTCTGGGACCTGTTAAAATAGTATACACATTGGTGGTATTCTTCAGGAGAGAGTCCATGCCTTTCATTCATTCCTCAAAAGAACTTTTCATTCACAATTAATCATACAAGCATCTAGAATTACCTCTTAAGTCTACCCCCAACCTATCCAGAAGACTACTGAGCCTTACTCAACGTTCCTCCAGATTGGCAGGGATCCTTTTTCTGGGATGAACGCCTAATGTACATGTTTCAGATGGGTTTTGACTGAAAGTAGAGGATACCAGAACAATGTCTACCTGTGTTTTATTGGTGATATAAAGGTATTTTAATCTTAACAAATTGTGGGCAGCACTGTGAACGATGGGAATTCCAACTCCCTTAATTATGCTTATGTGGAACCCGTACTTAGGCCAAGAGACAGCTGAGCAGACAGAGCAAGGGGACATCACATTGTGTGAAATAAGGGAAATTGTACGTCAAGGTTGTATGCTTTCATTAAACGTGTTCAATTTGTTTGCCACCCACATCATTTAAGAAAGTGGACTATTAAGAGACAGAGAGAGAGAGAGAGACATCAAGATGGGGGGAGGCTACTAAACAGCCTGAGATATGTAGATGATCCAGCCTTTGCTTTCCAAATGCCAAGAAGCCATGGAGATTTACTGAGGCAGATCAATGACTACTGCTTTCCGTGTGAATTACACGGCAACATAAGGAAAACAAACCAAAAAATCCTCACACCTGCACCAATAAATAGCATCATGATACATGGAGAAAAGATTGAAATTGTCACAAATTTTATTTTACGGGGATCCACAATCAATGTCCATGGAAGCAGCAGTCAAGAAAGCAAGCAATGTATTACTTCAGGCAAATGTGTTATAAAAGACCTCTCTAAAATGCTTTTTAAAAAAAAAACGATGCCACTTTGAAGACTGGGGTGATCTGACCCAAGCCAAGGTATTTTCAATGGCCTCATATGCATTTGAAAGCTGGATAATGAATATGGCAGACTGGAGAAAATTGGATGCCTCTGAGGTAGGGCGTTGGTGAATGATATTGAATATGCCACGGACTGACAAAAGATACAAGTCTGAATAGAAGACGTGCAGCCACAACAACGCTTCTGAGAAGGGAGGATGGTGAGACTTGCCTCTATACGTTGGACATTCGATCAAGAAAGATCAGTACCTGGCAAAGGACAGCATGCTTGGTAAAGCAGAGGGTCCGTGAACAAGAGGAAGATCCTACACATGATGAATTGACGCAGAGGCTACACAAACAGGCTCGAGGACATCTGTGAGGGAGGTGCGGGAGGAGCGGTGCTTCCTTCTGTTGTACTTGGGGTCGCTCTGTGTCGATGCCTCAACATGACCTAATGACAAAAATCCATAAGGAGTAAGGAAATGGCAAAGAGACAGAAAAGATTGAAAAGGACATGCCCTCTGTGCATCCATCAAAAGGTCAGGAACAGAGCTGTGGGGGTAGAGCAGGGCAGCATGTGAAGAAGCCGCCAGCCCTGAGAGGGTGGCTTACTCAATTTGGGTGAATAAAATTTAATCCTTCCCTTGGTTCCACAAAGTGGGGCATTGTAATGAAAATTTCTGCCTACATAATTCTGAAAAACTTACAACGATTTCCAGGGCTGAAGTCAGTGGCACACTTCAGACTCAAATTCTGGTACCCCCAGGAGAGAGAGGTACAGGAGGCAAAGTCCCAGGTTTGTGTCTAAAGAGGTCTTTTAGTGCCATCTGGTGTACAGCACTTGTTATTGTACCCCTTGCTATAAGAGTACATCTAGATCAAGTTCACATAGCTGATCTACGGATTTCAAAACTAAAATCAGTACAAACGCCTCCTTTTACTTTCTTGGTAAACTTGAGACTGAATAAGGAATATATCATAAGCTTGTCAGGTGGTGCAGAGATTGAAGTGAGACCTTCTCACCCCTCCCCAGAGCTTTTTCCCCCACTCTCCGGCTTGCTGCCATTTCAACTTCCCTATCTTTTTGTCCCTTTCCTGTGATGGGAATGTGATACCTGGGTCAAGGTCTTCCTTTATGCTCCCACCAAACCAAAACCAAAACTGACTGCCAGTGATGATTCACAGTGACCCAATAGGACAGGGGAGAACGTCCTCTGTGAGTTTCTGAGGTTAACTCTTCAGGGGAGCAGCTGGTGGTTTTGAACTGCAGACCTTGCAGTTAGCAGACCAATATGTAATCCCTATGCCACCGATGTTCTTTTAATGCTCCTACAGCTCCTATTCCCTCTGTGACAGAATTCTCTACCTAAGATTATCATTGCAGATTCCTCTGTGCCCATGGCTCAGCAAAAGATTCTTCGGGGGGAAGGCAGTTCATGCTGAGCAGTGAATATCTCCTACCACCCAGAGACCCCTTCTCCCACCCCGCACCCTGCCCTTTGCCCCACCTGCCACCATGACTATCTTAACTAACTGCACCCTGTGCTGTGACTTGTGTTTTGTGGTTCCACCAGACTGAATCACTGAACAGAGCACTGTGTGATTACTGTAAAATATGGTGCCCTGAGAGCAAATGGAAGACACTCTGAAATGAAGCTATGAGGTTCTGGGTTGTGTGAGAGTAAAGGAAACATATTTGAGACATAAAGCAGAGTCAAGGTGAGCCTTGGTGTAAGGCATAGAAGTATGAATGAACCGATCTAGAAGTATGAATGAACATATCTAGAAGTATGAATGAACAGATCTAGAAGTATGAATGAACAGATATATTGGGGGTACGCATGAGGTATATTTGAGAGTTGTGAGGAGATAAAAAGCCCACGTCAAAAAGGTTCCTAGGGGCCAAATTACAAAATCCCTTATATCCTAGGATATAGAGTTTAACCCTTCTGTTGGGTGAGAAGCTCAAGATGGATTTTAAGGAAGAGGGGAAAGAGAGAGGAGTCAAGATGCTGTGCAGGTAGAAGAATCACCTGCCTAGTGCTCCTGTTGTGAGATCATAAAATTAAGAGATAAGGAGAACAATATTGGGAGGTTGGGTATTAGAAATAGAATTCAAGTGAACTAGAGTCCGTGGTTCAAATCCCCCCTGTGATTTTGGTCCACAGAGTGGTTGAAGGGCTTGCTGAAACATTCTGCAGACTCCACTAAGTGAGACCCAGTATTCATAGCCCCTTCATGCATCCACAATATGAGCCCTTCATTATGCAGTAATTTCCCTCAGACCACTGTCTAAATGTGGTCATAATCCAAGGCTCAGAGAGAGACTCTGAGAACTAGCCACAAGCGTTCACACTGGAGTTCCTCTCTCTGCCACCTTCATCACTCCTGCATTCTCAGGCTTTGCCTCTCCCCTCCTGGGCCTGAAACACAGTTACTACATCAACCATCCCCCAGCTCTATGTAGGGCCTGCCAGCTCATGTAACAATAATTAAAAACAAATTTGCTGCAATTGGAGAGCCCCCTAGAATATTTACTGGTGGCAAATCCCTGGAGTACAGCCTACAGAGCTTCACAGGAGAGATCCAGAAATGACACAGGATGGCAGCCAGAAGAATTCAAACCCAGTGAGACCCAAATCGCTTTGGCCACTCTGGTCCCCCTTCCATGTAAGACAGAATGGCACAGCCCTGATACCAGGGCACCCTACAAGTCCCTTAAAAAAGCTTGAAAAATGTTTTCATTCTTCAGCTGTATTCCTTTACATAATTTTAAATGTAAGACAGCACAAACATGGTTCTTTAACATAGCTTAAACATAACAAAACAGACAAATAGGGGCAGAGTCCCAGTGGCATAGTGATTGTGTGTGGGACTGTGGCACACAGAGTTGGAGGTTCAAATCCAGCAGCAGCTCTCCCAGAGTAAGGCTGGGCCTCCATTCCCACTAGGGCAGTGATGCAAAAAAAAAAAAAAAAAACAGAGAAAGATAATAGAAGCTGGCAGCCATCAGCCCAGGCCAAAAACTGGTTGAGCCAGATTGGAGCTTGACAAACAGATTATTAAAAGAGGACACAACAGCAAATGAGCAAAACAAAACCTCCACTGAGTAATTCATTGCTATGTTCCCCCTGACTAGGCTACGTAGGTAGATGACAGGAATAGACCCCATTCCCTCACCCCCACTTGGCCACCTTCACCATTTTCATCCCCTTTGACCCGATTCACGAGAGGTACATTCTAGAGCACAGCTCTTGAAGCCATACCAAACCCAAAGCATCCCCCTAGTTTAAATCTCACCCCCTCTCTTACATCCTACAGGCAGTAAAGAATCATACCACCAAACACTATACCTACTTATTTCACAGTGCCAACAAGGGACTCTGGTGAATCCATGATACTCCTCTTTACCCCAACCACAATAACTACTGGAACCTTTTTCCTACACATTAGTAACACACAACATCATCTAACTCACCAAGTAAAATTTCAGTTTTCTAGGGAGAGAGTTTGCCTCCAGGGGACAGGGATGCAACTTGAATTGTAGCATAGCTAGCTCCAGATAGTTTTTAAGACCTAATCTCATTATCTTCTGAAAAGGAAAACATTGTGTTCCCTGCCACAAGAATTGGGACTTATAACATCAAGGATATTCAGTGACCTTCCCTATCCCTGAGGTAAGTAGCCTGATGACCTTCTGAACAGAAGTCCCACGTCACAGGGACACACCCAATAATAAACTATATATAACTTGGGATTGTAAATAAGAAGAAAAGATTTTGAATGTGTGGAGCAACCTACTATAAATGGAACATTCTGTTATAAACACAAATAATTAAAGCTTTGCAAACTCCCTTTCACAATTTATAGGTTCAATACAGGAACCTGGTAGATTTAACATACCTATCACGCACCCCAATTACTACAACATCTAGTATTTGTTTCCTTTGACAATACCTAATCTCCACCAATTTACCAACATTTAAGTATCCCTCAAAACCCTGTATGCCCAGATCCCTGTAAACACTAGTCTGCCTGCACATTCTTGACCTGCCCAGTGTTACTCTTGCTGCTAGTGACCTGGAACTACCGCTAGCAATAGGAGCCTGAGACCAGCCTATGCACGGGTACCTTGAGAAGCTTCCTACTCTACTAAGACCAGTGATTGCCAGCCTGAACTATATGCAATCAGCCTGCCCGGCAACACCCTTGCCACACACAATTGCCCTGCCCACCTTGCCTGAGAGAGCCACCCAAGTCACACTCTAAATAGATAGTTCCAGCTATCTAGGGTGAGAGTCAACCCCAGTGAGATAAAGATCCAGCTCAAACTGACACTGAGGATGGCCCCAGGTAGTCCTTAGAATCATCCCTAATAACAATGGAGAAAGAAATCATGGGGTTCCTGGAGTCCCAGGAAAATGGTGCCGAGCTCTACCAAAACACCATGCAGACAACAACCCACATCAGCACCCACTAAAAGAAGTCAAGAGAACAAAATACAGTGTCTGAGGAGGACCTGAAGTTAGCAACATACATAGAAGAGGCAGACTTTGAACAACCACAGATAGAACTCTTTCGTATGCTGCATAGAGTAATACATGATATGAGGGAATCAATACAAATAGGTTGAAATTATAGAGAGGATAAAGTCCACCTAACAAAAAGAAATATGAGTTAGGGGAAACGCAACAGAAGCAGGGTAAGCAGTAAAAGATCTTACCACCAGGCTGGAAGAGGAGGATAATAGTATCAGCAAACTTGAAGAGAACCAAGTACAATTCAACAAACATGAAAATAATCGTACCAGACAATCAAAAAAGCCGAAGAAAAACTTAGAACAATGAGCAATGATATAAAGAGACACAATATTCAAATAACTGCATTACCAGAGCAAGACAAAATGAAAAACTCAATAGTATTTAGCAAGGGAGTTCCTAATAGAAAACCACCTCAACTTAATGAAGGAGAATCAGATAATCTTCCAGAAAGCAGAGAGGACACCAATTACATTGAACCCCAAAAAGAACACACCACAGCACATAGTAGTAAAATTATACAATTTTGAGGAAAAGGAGAAAGTTATAAGAGCAGCTAGAGAAAAAAAATGCAGTCACCTATAAAGGGAGTCAGATAAGAATATGCTCACAATTATCAGCAAAAAAGCATGAAGAAAAGAAAATAATGGAATAGCATCTTACAAAACCCAAAAAGGCTCTACCCCAACAAACTATCCATCAAAATATATGGAGAGGTAAGGGTTTTCCCAGGTCAGGAAAATTTTAGAGAATATGTCAAAAAAGAAAGAAAATGGCACTGCAAAAATTACTCTGTTACTCCATTTAGTCAGACCAACATCCATAGCACACAAACATGAGGTCACCACGTAGTGTAACACTACCTAGGAGTCAGAGCAATGAAAGCAAGGCCCAAGATATTTTTGACCCAACAGTAAAAGGAAGGCAAGAATGAATCCCCCCACACATATATAACACACTGCTAAGGAGGGAGAGAGGAAAATCCTATCACAAAAGGTACAATATGATAGCAAAGAATCCACCAATGAATGTAATAACGCTGTGAGAGATGCAAAAGGGTTTTCCTCCAGGTTGTCTCCCTCACATATATGCCAAACCTAGACACTATTTACTACAAACGGTAAACCACTGCACACTTGAAGGTCAACACAAGCCTCTTGGAGCTTATTCTACCTGAGGGCTATCAGTCATCTAGAGAAATCAGACTAATAGTCTGTCCCACCATAAATAGGGCCCACTCCCTCCTGATAAGGGTTGTGGATTAACTTCCTGAAGGAGAGCATGAGGCAAGGTGAAGCCAACTCAAGGATGACCAAGGTTAGTCTGCCATTGTGCATCTAGGGTCTACCCATCTTGTCACATGGGTACCCCTAGTCTCTCCCCTTCCTATTGCACTTACACCCCTAGATCATCCCTTTTCTGGGATGCATATGCCTATTGTACAGCCCCTTCTTATGACATATGGAGCTACCCATAATCAGGGGGGTTTACATGCCCCTAAGTATATATAGCCCTTGGTCATAAATAAAGAGCAGATGCTTTGTCCTTCCTCCCAATCCTCCTGCTCTCTTCATGGACCTGGCTGCTGAGATCATGGCCATCCTGGAGGTGAGCATGCTACCATAAGATGTGTCTGACTACTTTATTTTACTTTATCATCTCTCCTATTCTCTATGACTTTGCTATGGTCTTTATATATTATGACCGTACAATTTCTCCTATGGACTCCCATGGATGTTAGAGGCTGGTCTACTCAAACAGTTCTGAACATCAATGGACTGAATTCCCCCATCCGATCAAAAGACAAAAACTAGCAAACTAGATTAGGATACAAAACCCAGCAATCTGTTGTCTGTAAGAGACACATCTCAAGGTCACAGATAAAAGTATGTTGCAAATCAGAGGTTGATAGAAGGTATATAAAGCTAATAGCAATCTTAAAAGAAAGAGTTGCAATTCTAATCTTTGACAAAATTGATTTTAAGGAGCAGAAAATAGCAAGAGATAAGTCTGGGCATTGCATAATGCCTATGGGATCAGTAGACAAAGAATAAGTGGGCATAATAAACAACCAACAAGAAACCCTCAAAATACATCAATCAAATCTTTTCAAAAGATTAAAAATGAAATCACAAGACTGACAATCAACAAGTAGGAGACTTCAATACACTACTCTGAGAAAGCTAGATCAACAGGAAAGAAGTTCAATAAATAGGTTATAGAACTAACCTCTACAATAAGACAACTTGATCTGATAGACATGATCAGAGCTCTCCATCCAGCTGCAAAAAAATTCTCATTCTTTTGAATTTAGCATGGCATGTATTTGAAAATAGACCATATGCTGGAACAGAAGTCAACTTTGAGCAAATTCAAACATATAGAGGTCACCCAGATTTTCTTCTCTGATCACTACACCATAAAGCTGGAAATCAACAAAAGAAAGATTTTTAAAATGGGGGTGGGGGGGGAATACATGGAGGATTGATGGAATCGGGAAGTTTCTAGAAACTAATGAAAAGAGAATATAATATACCAAAATCTATGTATATTATAGCAAAAGCAGCAAACAGAGTTTACTTGATAGTTATAAATGTGCATATGAAGAAGGAAAAGAGACTTATGGTGGATACTCTCACACAAAACCTTCGGCAGTTGGAACAGAGTCAACAGAATAATCTTTCTACTTGCAAAAGGAAAGAAATTTAAGAATCTGAGCAGAAATAAATGAGTGGAAAACAAAATATAAAAACATGAAAAAAATTAATTCAGTAAAAAAATTGGTTCTTCCAAATGTGTATATAAGTAAAAGTGGTGAAGAAAGCTGATGGTGCCCGGCTATCAAAAGATGTAGTGTCTGGGGTCTTAAAGGCTTGAATGTAAGCAAGTGGCCATCTAGCTCAGAATCAACAAAGCCCACATGGAAGTGGCACATCAGCCTTTGTGATCATAAGGTCTTGAAGAGATCAATTATCAAGCATCAAAGAACTAAAAATTATATCATTATAATGAGGGGGAGTACAGATTAGGAACCCAAAGCCCATTAGAAGGTGACATGACATCCTCTTACAGAAAAGTCATTGGGAGCAGATGAGTCAGTCAAGGTACAGTATAGCAACAATGAAATATGCAACTTTCCTCTAGTTCTTAAATGGTTCCTTCCCCACACTATCATGACCCCAGTTCTACCTTACAAATATGACTAGACCAAGGGATGTACACTGGTACAGACAGAAACCAGAAAATGGGGAATTCAGGACAGATGATCCCTTCAGGACCTGTGGTGAGAATGGTGTTACCAGGAAGATGGAGGAACAGTGGAGTAGAAAGAGGGGACCAATTACAAGGATCAATACATAACCTCCTCCCTGGGGTATGGATAACAGGAACGTGAGTGAAGGGAGACATCAGACAGTGTATGATGTGACAAAGTAATAATAATTTATAAATTATCAAGGATTCATGGGGGAAGGGAAGTAGGGAGGTATCAGAAGTGGCCAGATTCTGATACATGCATCATGGGTTCAATAGGCAGTTGTACAGCAATAATTATTATTTATTATAATAAGGATATAAAGAGCATGAGAGAGAGAAAGAATAAGAGTCAGATACATTTCACATCAGATACATTTCACAACATGCTCACCTCCACCCTGCTTGATGGTCGATATGGAGAGAGAGAGTGGGGGAAGGGATTACGTGATGAGGGAGAGCGTCCTGTGCTTCAGTGCAGGAGAGAGGTAGCAGGGGAGGGAGGTGGGGAGAGAGAGCCTCTATTCTATATCACACCCTTGTATACCCTCTGGAGTCATGCCAGGATGCTAATTGCAGGCAAGGACATGCATCACAGGAAGGGGGTGTGCCATATGCACACTTTATAGGGAGCTTCCAGGGTCCCATGTGACAAGACCATACCTCAGACTCCTGGATGTGACTACACAGGTTAGCTAGAGATCATTAACAACAGCATGTGAATCCGCCCACAGGCTTCAAAGGAAGTGAACCATCATCCTAACAGCAGGGGAGTCAGCTCTGTTGTGAGACAGCACAAAAGCCTCAGATAACTGGGAACCATAAGGAGAACAGCTAACTTAACTTCAACATCAAATGCTGGTTAAATAGTTTGCTTAATATTTTGGAGTATAATAATTGTGGAAAAGTCCTGTCTTCCTCCCACAGGGAGGGAGGGGAAATATGAGGAGCTACTACCAAGAGCTTAAGTAGGAAGCAAATGTTTTGAGAATGATGATGGCACCAAATGTACAAATATCACTCACATACAATAGATGTATGTATGGATTGTGATAAGAATTGTATGAGCCCCAAATAAAATGATTTTTTTAAATGTTGGTTCTTTGAAAAGATTAACAGACTTGACACACTGTTGGCAAACCTAACAAAAGATAGGAAGGGGCATATGTCAATAGTCTGGTTGAGGAATGAAATGGGAAATTACAAAGGACTGCAACAAAAGTAAAAGACTGATTACACAATACTAAAAATACTATATTCCCAGGATTGCAACAAACTGGGAGACATAGGCAAATACCTGGAAAAACAGACCCTCACCACATTATCTCATGTAGATGTCAAGAAGTTGAACAGACCCCTAACAAAAGAAGAAATAGATGTGGCTATCAAAGAACTACTAAGCAAAAAAAAAAAAAAACCCTGGTCCAGATGACTTCATAGGAGAATTCCACTAAGCATTCAGGGAAGAACTGACACGAATTCTATACAATCTCTTTGGAAACATAGAAAAGGATAGTAAACTCCCAGATTCATTCTATGAAGTTAGTATAACACTAATACCAAAAGCAGGCAACAATCCGACAAGAACAGAGAACTTCACGCCTATATCTCTAATGAACAGAGATGCAAAAGTCCTTAGCAAAATCTTGGCCAATAGAATATCAGAGTATATAAAGTGAATAATTCATCATGACTAAGTGAGTTTCAGACCAGGGATCCAGGGATGGTTCGATATTCAAAATCCATAAGCATTATCCTCTACATTGAGGGGGAAAAAGACAAGAACCATGTGATAGTATCAAAAGATGCACAAAAAAACATTTGATAATATTCAACACCCATTTTTAATTAAGACACTCGAGAAGATAGAACTGGAACCAGAGGAGTATTGTGTTTCATTAGTGTATGGCTGAACTCTGATTGCCTTGTCCCCACTTTTATTCAGCATCATCCTGGTGACCTTAGCTAATAATATAATGCAACAGTTGGGCATCAAAGGTGTACATCTGAGGAAAGAACGAGTGAAATTGTCATTATTTGCAGATGATATGATTTTATATATTGAGAATCTCAAAGACAGGATACAGGATCAACAAGCAGAAGTCAATTGGAGTGCTAGATACAAATGATGGGATTACAAAAGATGAAAGAGAGAGAGATCAAGAAGGTAGTATGCTTCACAATAGCTGATATGCCTAATCAAAAAATAATGGCTCTGTATGAGAAAAATTGCAGGACTTTATAGAAGAAAGTAAAAGGGACCTTCACAAATGGAAAATTATCCCATGCTCATGGAGTAGTAGACCCAATATTTTTTCTTTCTTTAATTAAAAATCATTTTATTAGGGGCTTGTATATCATTTTTCCAATACATAAATAAACATACTGTGGCAAGCACCCTCGCACGTCTGCTGCACATCATCATTCTCCAAACATCCGCCCTTTCCCCTGAGCCCCACCAACGCCCACCCCCCCATCACCCTGCCCTCCCTCCCCCATCAACCCTCAATACTTTATAAATTATTGTTGTTCTGTTGTATCTTAGTAGGCTCAATATTGTAAAGATATCGATTCAATCTAAGATACTATCAATGCAGTCCTGATATAAATACCTGCATCATTTTTTTCAAAGAAATGGCAAAACTAAATAGCAACTTCATATGGAAAGAGAAGTGGAGAACTGGCAAATAATTCATCAAGAAGACGAATAAAGTGGGTGATCTTGCATTATCTGACTTTAAAACTTATTATACAGTCATCCTATCAAGTTCTAAACTTATTATACAGTCACAGTTGTCAAAACAGCATGGTACTGGTATAATGATAGATACTCAGATCAATGGATGAGAACAGAAAATCCAGAACTAAAAGCAGCAGAATACAGATAACTGATCTTTGATAAGAGTTCCCCACCAAAAAAAAAAAAATCAAATGAGAAGCAGATGCCTTTTTTTAACTAATCATGCTGGAAAAACTGGATATCAACCTGCAGAAGAATAAACCAAGATTCCCCACCTCACCCCATACACAAATTCAATGTGGATCACATACCTTGAGGTAAAACAAAAAGCTCTAAGAATCACCAGCATAAAAATTGGGAGAAAGCTAAGAAACTTAGCACAGGGAATACTTGAGCTATCAGCAATAAAGAAAGTTACATACCCAGTGAAGAGAAAACAGACATGTAAAGATGTAACACTTATGTGCATTGAAAGACCTCACCAAGAGAGTAATGATAGCACCCATAGCCTGGGAAAATACATTTAGTAATGACATATAAGACAAAGTTTTATTACTAAAAGCTACAAAATCCTGCAACCTTATCATAAGGAAAAACCTAATATCTCACTGAGGAGCTGGACAAAAGGTTGGAACAGGAGATTCGCATAGGAGGAAACCTGAATAGCAAAGAAACATGAGAGACAATGTTCCTAATTAGAAGCCTGCTATGCCGATCAAAACAACTATGGCACACCACCTAATACAAGCAAGGACATCCCAATTCAAAAAAACAGTAATCAGCAAATATTGGACAGGGGGTGGTGAGATAGGAACTCTCATTCACTGCTATATATCTATGTCTTGTAGCTACGTACAGCTGCTACAGAAAGCAATTTGGCAATACCTAAAGCAAATGGAAATCAAGTTTCCTTGCGACCCAGCCATTCTACTGCTTGGCATATGCCCAGGTGTAAGTAAGAGGCGACAGGCAGACATCTGCGCTCCAATGTTCATAACTCTGCAGTTCACAATCGCAAAGAACTAGAAACAGAGTAAACGTCCATGAATAGATCAATAGATTAAAAAACTCTGACAAAGTTTTAGAGGAGGGGCCACTTGACCTAATGAAAAAGTCACTCCTTTCTAATCTTGATATATTAAGTACATTTGGAAACCACTTTTTGTGCGCCATCTCATAGCTGATTGCACCACAAGAAAGAAGCTCCAGACAAGGCTACCACACCTCTCTGACTACCTCGGGAAGCTTTGCAAGAATAAAGACCTTCCTCAGAGATGGGTAGGCCTAGGATGGGGGTCAAGGAATCCATTTATTCCCTACCTCAAATCATCCTGATGATTGATCGGGTTGTGAAAACAGTGAATCGATTAGAAAATCGATAAGCAGAACATAGGTTCTGCCCCCATCTCTTCAAAGTATAAAAGAGTGAAACTGTCACTTTGAGGACTAAGGCATACCTAGCCAAAGGCACAGTATTTTCAATCACCTCATAAGCATTTGAAAGATGGACAATGAATGAGGAGACTGAAGGAAAATTTGTGCATTTGAATTCCAGTGTTGCGTGCAGAATGTTGAAAATAGCCATGAACTTCCAGGAGAACAACAGCGTCAATGGAATACCTTGGAGGAAGTACTGCCACTATGTTCCTTAGAAACAAGGTTGGCAAAACTTCATCTCAAGTATTTTATACATATTATGAAGAAGGACTAACCCCTGGAGATAGATACTATGTTTGGTCAAGTAGGGGATCAGTGTAAAAAAGAAAGATTCAATAAAATTTATTGACACAATGACTAAAACAATGGGTTCAGACATGACACTAGTGGAGAGGATAACTCAGAACTGGGTAGAGTTTTATTCTGCTGAACATTGAATCTACTTACTGGCATCTATCAATAGCAAGAGGAGGAAAAAGCATTCTTCTTTATACTTGACCAACATTTAGAACCATTAGAACGTATCTTCAGTGGGTATGACAAACATACCCACTGAAAACTATGGCTGATTAAGGTTCGCTATTGACATTTGTTAGTATTGGGTTTAAAATTGTAAGAAGACTTGCTTTGCTGCATAAAGTTCCTTTTCTTAAAAGACTCGAGTTTTTAATACAGATCTGGTCTGAATTATACACATTCTTTTCAAGTCTTTTAACATAACTAGTCACTGTCAATACTTTTGTACAGTGATGTCATGAATGTTACCAGGAAAGACTAATAAAGTAATATAAGGTGATTTAGAGCTCATTATGCTCTTCCATAACACAAGTCAAGCGAACATTTATCATCTTTTTCCTTTATATTCAAATTTAGCAGTTGCCATGTCTGCTTATTGCTGTGTAATTTACATGCAATGAAATTCATCCATTCATTCATCCAAAGAACAACCTTGATGATTTTCAGTAAAGTTATACAGTTATGCAACCTGTGTAAATTACCACAATTTCAAAATACCTCCAGCAGCCCACAAATGTCCCTCATGGAATGCTACAACCCCATCTGTCATTGACTCCTATTCTGTCTCTATTAGCTTGTCTTTTTTAAGAAATGTCATGAAAATGGATTCATAGAATATTTTGTCTTCAATCTTTGGCTACTTTAACTTCTTATAGTATTTATGAGACTCTTGCCTGTTGCTCCATGTATATAAATAGGTCATTCCTTATTTTAAATTAATATTTCACTGTTATTACCCTTGAATTATTTTTTGTGTCTCATATTAAATGTATATATAAATGTATGTGTGCTTATATGTAAGGAGTCCTGGTGGCATGGTGGGTTATGCGTTGGGCTGCTAGCCACATGATCAACAGTTTGAAACCACCTGTCATACATGCATTGGGGAAAAAAACATGGCTTTATATTCCTGTCAAGATTTATAGTCTCAGAAACTGGTGCTATTCTACTCTGTCCCATAAATTTACTATGAGTCAGAATCTACTTAATGACAGTGAATTTGGTGGAGCTTTTGGTATATATTACATATATAATTTCAATCACATCAAGCTGTATTGTACAATTGCTACCACAATCCATTTCCAAACATTCCTTTTCTTCCTGGACTCCTTGATGTCATCACCTTTTGAAGAATTTTTCCTTCATTAAATTGTATTGAGGAATGTGTTGGAAATCAATGGACCTTTAATATCTGGGTTTATTTCTGGACTCTACCCAATTCCATTGATCTATATGAGGGAACTTCAAAAGGTTCATGGAAAGATTTATTTATCTTTTCATTGCATTTCTCCATGAGTGTTTTGAAGCTCCCTTTATCCCTACTCTTGTGGAATGGCTACACAGTAATTTGGAAAAACCTTTGCTACATTGTGTGAGAACTACTTGCAACTGGGAGCTGTGGTAAAAATAGTTTTTGGACAAACACATGTTTAAGTACTGTCATAAAATATTCACAATCAGGAAAAAAATTACAATAGGTTGCTAGTACCCACAGAGATCATACAACTTCATCCTTTGAAGATGAAGACATTGAGGCCTATTAGAAGGGCTAGAATCCAAATCCAGGTATCCTAACTATGATACTTGTCCTCATTTTATCTTCCCACTACACCAGCTTTCTCTTGCAGCTGCCCACTCACTTATAACGACTCAGCTGTGCCCAACTCCTCCCCTGCAGAGAGGTCCTGCTGCCAGGTACTAAGAGAGCACAATCAGTCTGAGCAGTAGGAACAGCAAAAACCCACTGTTGCCCCACCCCCATCTCCCTTTTGCTTATGCCTCCCTTTGAAACTCACTGAAAACCATCTCGCAAATCCTACAATTCCCTTATGGATTCAACCCTAAAGTGACTTTTCCTTGAGTGCCTGCCCCTCCTTCCTCAGGGGAGTTTGGAGTTGGCATTTTTTCAAGAACTCTTCTCAGAATGGAAAAATGAAAGTAGTGCCATCAATGTCAAATGGCTATTGCACAATGGAGGCATCTTGCTGAGAAGTGTGCAAATAACTTGGGAACATATGGAATGAATTTACCTCAATTTAACCATCAATGTAATCAGTCAAGATTATGAAGGAGCCCTGCCATCCCGGCCTGGGACTCTGGGCACTTGAAAGAGATGTCATCTCCTCAACCCCAATGACTTCTTCCCCTGAAGTCTCCCATTTCTCTCAGGTTCCCAGGCTGGTGCCCTCATTAAGGCACAGTCATAACTCAGCTGTGTTTAGAGTCCCTGACAACTGCTTTTCTCTCAGAGAAATACCTCATTTCTCACCTCTCATGTTGGATTAATTAGTTCACCCACTCATTCAATTAAAATTCATTGAGCATCTATCTTCTTTCTGTCTGGCGCTCTGTCAAGGGGTAAGTATGTAGCAATGGACCCCAAACATCATTCGCTGTGTGTGTGTGTCTACCTCTCTGTCTCTGGCTCTCCCTCCCTCCCTTCCTCTCCCTCTCCCTTTGTCCCTCTCTAAGCTAGTGAGAGAACCTTCTATCACTCTCAGCTATCGTGACTTTTGAATAGGGATGAGTTCCCAGCACTGGAAGTATACCAACATAGGCTGATGTAGACTCAACCAAGCATTATGTAAAGAAATGGATGGTTGAACTCCAAGATCCCACCCTCTTGGGTTATGGAGCTTTAAGATCCTATAACATGTGCCACTAGGGGCTCTGTGAGTGGAAAAAAACTGTTAACACTTGACTATTAAGTAAAAGGTTAGATACTCAAATCTACTCAGAGGAACCTCAGAAGAAAGGTCTGGCAGTTGACTCCTGAAAAATCAGCCATTGAGAAATCCTAAGGAACACAATGGTATTCCTTTAAGGTTTCTGTGATAGGTAGGTTTGTTATGCCAACATGGCCACAGAAGATTGGTGGGTCTGTTGTGACGGCACAGCCAATGAACACACAGGATGAATTAGAAGGGAAGAGATAAGAAAGGCTCGGCAAGTCCCGCCTTCTCTCTTGCTTCCGGATTTTCAGACCAGAGAGCTGCCTTGTTCGTCCTGTGCCTCGACCTCCAAGCAACACGACCTGTGGGACAACTATTTGTGGACTGTGTTGCTGTGAGTTGAGGATCCTTCAAGCCCTACTTCACCATGCTCCTGGGATATACATCTCTTGAGCTGGGGACTGTTGGACTCTGTCATCTGGCTGACTGTTCTGCCGTTTGCTACCTGTGACCAGATAGCCTGAATTGCTCTACAGAGGACACTCAGCGGCCCTCAAGGCTTGAAGGACTGCCAGTCTTCTAGCTGCATCATGCAAGTGAGTTGCACTGAGCAATCTGTATTGCTTTATAGTTAACTTTTTCTTTCTTATCTTATATACCTTTCTCAACATATAAATATATAAAAAGAATTACTAGTGTCCTGAATTTTATTTCTCTAAGAGAACCCTGCCTGACAGAGTTTCCATGAGTCAGAATCATCCTGAATCTAACTAGTTCAGTTTTAACCCTTCTTCCTTCCAGTCTGCACAGTTGTCTTTGGAAGATCCTTCCCAGAAACTTAGAGGCTTTTGTTGAAAGGAATGGGAAATCTTTGGAGATGCACCCAAGGATTCAGGAAAAGCAGCCATCATCCTCACTGCCTGAGAAAGTCCTTTTCAATCTTACTTCTTCTCTGAACTTCCTAACTATTTCTTATAACTGAATGCCATTCTAAAATTATTTCAAAATAAAACATTCAATAAAACTACCAACAAGCTTTTAATAAATGTATGATGGTTAAGTAAACTGTTATCATTAAGATAATTGGGATGGAGGTGGGATGTAAGAGAATTCTGTAATATTTTGCAACTTTCCTATAAAACTAAAATAAGAAGTTTAGGGAGCTAACAACAATGAGAACAGGAAAGAATAAAATGTTTTCTAAAATTGATTGTGCTGATTTGTTAGACAGGGTTCTCTAGAGAAACAAAGCCAGGACATTAATAATTCTCTCTAAGTATTTATATAGGTAGAAAGATATCTAATTTAAGAAGTAAACAGTTAACGAATCAATAAAGCAGTACAAACGGCTCGGTGCAACTCACTTGCATGAGACAGCTAATGCACTGGCAGTCCTTCAAGTCTTGAGGGCTGCCGAGTAGTCCTCTGTAGAGCAATTCAGGCTATCTGGCCTCAAGCAGCAAACAGAAAAACAGGTCACCAACAGTCCGTCACTCAAGAGATGTATATTCCTGGAGTGTGGTGAAGCAGGGCTTGAAGGAACCTCAACTCACAACAACACAACCTAGTCCACGGATTAGGTGTTCCTAATGGTAGTTCCGGGTAGTGTAGTGTGTCAGTCTGGGTAGACTAGAGGAACAAATTTCAAAGCCATGCATATGGATATAAGGAATGGGTTTATATTCAAGGGGAACAGGACATTGAAAAAACATCCCAGCCCAGTCCAGCTCAAAGTCACAAGTCTGATATTAACCCATATGCCTGAAATCGGTCCATAAAATCTCCTTGTGACTCACAAAGTCACAGGTCAGTGGCTACAGAGTCCTGGCACCAACAGGGGTCTCCCCATGGCTCCTCGTTTCCAGGGCTCAGGGTCCATCAATAGCATTCCGTGGTGGCAGAAGCAACTCATCACTCGAAGAGGCCACCATATGGCTGCCCCAGCCTCAGAGATTCGGCTCCATCAGGGCAAAGCCATGTGGTTTCTCCACCGGCTACTCCAGCCTCCCAGACACCACCGTTCTGTGTTGCCTGTGATTAATCATCTCTGAGACTAACTCCCAACAACTGGGGAAGATAGCTTCTCATCTTCTTGAGGGAAATATCGTGAAATTTCCCAGGAGTCTCAGGTGAAAGCCATGCCCACACAGAAGCCTCATTGGCTACTCAATGGCTATCTCCAGATTAACAGGCCAGACTCCACCCCTACATTTCAATCATAAAATTAATATAAGCACATGACTGCCACATGTAGCTTGGAGATTGAGGCACAGAGCAAACATGGCAGCCAGCTGGTCCAAAGATCCAAGAGCAAGAGTGCCAGAGCAGGACTTGCCAAGCCATTTCTATCTCTGCCCTTCAATTGATCTTACATGTGTTTATTGGCCATGTTGGCACAACAAACCTACCTATCTTCTTTGGCCACGTTGGCAGAACAAGTCTGCCTATCACAGTTGATTATTGTACCCCTTAATATCTTGATTATTGTCTTGATCAATAACTTGATTGCACATATGAATTATATACCAATAAAACTGTTAAAATATACAAATGAAATAAAGGTAAAAAGAAAATTAAACACAAAAATGCAACATGCACTGACAGTGAGCTGGTTTAGAAGGATCAGACCCTGATTTTCGAAGTTACCTTTGAAAATACCCTTTCTCCACTCTGGCCCCAGTTTCTTCCTCTGTAAAAAAAAAAAGAGTTAAAAGAATCAACCTCTAAGCCGTGCTCATTTCATGAATAATATTATATGACACTTGTGTTCCACTTTATGGACCTTTAGCTATATTATTCCCTCCTCTTCTCTTTACCTCTTTCTAAATCCACTCCTCAGAATCTCCATCTATAATGTAAGACCAAATAACACGGCCTTCAGAAGAAGGTTTAATTAAAGATTAAATGAATGAATGGGGGCCAAGGGCCTGGTACAAAGCAGATGATCAATAAACATAGAATTGCTGCCACTTCACTATTATGGTGTGCTAATTCGTAGAATAGAGTAAAACTTGCCAACACATTCTCCTAGGTTGAAATGTTGATAGGATTGGATCACCAATAATTCTCCTGGGGAGCACAGGCAGGTTCAAACTGGGGTCCTAAGAGCGAACTCTTAACCACTGTGACACAGAGACTCATTGTTGGCCCCATGTCCCTCCTCCTTATGCCACAAAGCAGAACTTAGTCTTTACCGCCCTGCTTTCTTTTTCAAATCCCTCACTTCTTTCTTCTACAACTGTGTGAGCCATTTTCTTCATGTAGATCTCTACGTCTCTTTCTCTGTGTGCCTCTTTCTGTCTCCCTTTCCAGAGGAAAGAAGAGCAATCCGAATGGAAAACACGTGAAAACTAACGTCCTAAGCTGACTTTGCTAGAGAAACAAAACAAATGACACCCACACACATTCATGAGCATCTCTGGCTTTATTTCCCTAGAAAACTCAGCCAAAGACATTCGTTTTCATGTGCCTTTTGATCCTCATTGCTCTTTTTTGCTCGGGATAAGGAAAAACCAGTAGTTGCATCTCAGATGGATGACTAGTCAGGAGCTTTTAAGACCCACGCTGCTTTTCTCTAGATTAGGATGCTGGACATGGTCTTTGTGGGTCATGTTAAGTCAATTGACCCGGTGTTCTCCAGGTGCAGACATTCATTTCCCTTAAGGAATTTGGCTGTGTCTGAGAAGTTTTCAGAACTTTGGCCCCTGTGTTCTCCACCATATTCACGAATGTATTTGCAGCAAAGGCAAATACATGCATACAAATAGCAGTTGTCAATCCTACACGTCAGCGAGTATACTCCTCCATTCCATCACACATCTGTTTAGACACATCTAGCCAAGCATCTAACCGATGGTATATAACAGTATTTGTCTCTGTGGCCTTTAACTATGACAAACCTCTCATTGTCTTCCCCTGCCTCCCTCATTCTTGTCAACCTCTTTGTTTTCTACTGCCTTTCACCTCACCCAATTTAACATCTGTTTACCGTCTAACCAGTGAATTACCCTCTTTCCCCCTCCCACTCCTGGTAATCATAAAATAATGTTTCCTTAAGTTTGAAATTTTTTTCATATTTTCACAATGGGAGTTTCATGCAATAGATGTTTTCCCACAGTTAGTCAATGTCACTCAGCACCAGACCTTTTGGGTTCATCCATATTACAAGGGGGTTCACATACTCATAGCTAATCTTTACATTCCTTTTGATGTATATTTGTGCTTTGGGTTTCTTTATTTCACATAACTTTCTGTGAGTGCATTTTGCTTGTGGGTCTTCTTGTCACTTTCTTCATTGCTATTTGTGATAGGTAGGTTTTATGTCAGCTTGGGTGAAGCAGGATTTTCCCATGATATGATCTACCATGGTGTGATCTATTACATTATGGGAGCTTTTCTTTTAGGAATCATTTTTTGGCAGTTCATACAACCTTTATTTTTTTCTTTCCGCATCACTGCCCTGGTGGGAGAAAGAAGCCCAGCCTTGCTCCTGGAGAGCTGCTGCTGGATATGAACTGCCAACCCTGTGGGCCGCAGTCCCACATATAGCCAATGCGCCACCAGGGCTCAGCTCCTTACAACTCTTATAACAACCCATACATCAAATATATCAAGCACATTTGTACATATGTTGCCACCATCATTTTGAAAACATTTTCTTTTGCTAGCCATTGGCATTTGCTCCTCTTTTTGCCTCCTCCCACCATGTGACCACTTAATAAATAATAAATTATTATTATTTTCACATCTTACACCATTCACTCTCTCCACCCATGCTTCTGTTGTTCATCCCCCTCAGTGGGGGGGGGGTGGTGCAATACATCCTTCATTGTGATCTGCTTATCCCTTTCTTCCTCTTCTCCCCCCACCTTCACATTACCTTCATGGTATCACTACTCCCATTACTGTTCCAGAGGGGTTTGTCTGTCCTAGATTCTGTGTGCCAAGAGCTCATATCTGTACCAGTACCCTTCCTTCATTCTAGCCAACTTTGTAAGGTGGAACTGGAATCATGATTGGGGATGGGGGAAGAAGCAATAAAAATCTAGAGGAGGGTTGTATGTTTCATTTTTGAGATACTGCACCCTGCTAGTCTATGCTGGGCTTTGGGTCTCCACTCTGACTCCCCTTATTCACATAAATTGTTTTAGGTATTTGGTTGTCTGGTACCTGATCCTGTGGACACCCTGTGATCACACAGGCTGGCGTGCTTCTTCCATGTGGACTTTGATGCTTTCCTGCTGGATGGCCACTTGTTTACCTTCAAGCCTTTAAGACCCCAAATGCTATATATTTTTTATAGCCAGACATGATCAGCTTTCTTCACCATATTTGCTTATGCACACATTTTTTTCTTCAGTGATTGCTTCGGGAAGGTGAGCATCACAGAATATTATGTTATTAGAACAAAGTGTTCATGTGTTGAGAGAGTACATGAGTAGAGATCCAATGCCTATATGCTACCTTAATACTTAACATTTAAATAGCTGTATATACAAAGATAGAATGGCAGGGGCCAGATCAAATCCAGGGCTACATATGGTAGCCAACTCAGGAGGGGAGGGGGAGATGGCAATGGGGAATGGGGGAATGGGGCACTAACCCATCCAAGGAGCTCATATTATTGATATCTCCACAGAGAAAGAGGAATCAAACTTAAATCCAAGGTTCTAGGATGCCATTTCAGCCTGACCACATGGAAAGGGGAGCCAAAAGAAGGGTCTGAGGGTCCAGCACCAATCTAGACTATTTGGATCACCACCCCTGTCCCAGGGAAATTTGCTTGGAGGTCAGCACTGAGGCTGCAGTGTGGGGAGGATGACATGTCTGACCAGAGCACACGAGAGCAAATGAAAGGGGAGGAAGAGAAAGTGGAGTGCATCCTGGCCCATCAAGCCTCAAGAAAGATCTCCCCACTCAGAACAGCCATTTCACAGAGAGGACCATATGGTCAGTTCCACTGTGCAATACACTATCCCTAGATACCCAAGGCCCTATGGGGACAACACTGGAGAAGCTGCATCAGGAATACACCCAGTCTGACCCCACCAAATCGAGGCAAGGGCACGCCACAGAGCAGCAGGAAGAGCAGAGCATGGAGTTTCCCAGGGAGTACCAAGGATATATTTTGGGGCCAGGATGTGACACCTCATCTGGCTCAACCGGGAGATACTTCTGGAGGTCAACGACCAGACTTTGAAGTATTTACAGATTTTTAAATTATTATTTATTTATTTATTTGTATATTCTGGACATTGGGGCTTTGTTTGTTTGTTTGTTTGTTTGTTTATTGCTGTTGTCATCCTTTTGGTTTCTTGCAATACCCTGTTAATTTTTGGTACATACCACTATCTCTGCAAGTCTATCTAGATAGGATAGGCTGAATGAACAGTCTGGAGAAGAAAACAATAGGACTGATGGTTTCAGGGGGACATGGGAGATGGGGAGGTGGGGGAAAGGAGGTGGTGTTGACTATACCAGACACAAGGGAACAAGAGATCCAAAATCGGTAGCAAGGTGGGTGTGAGAAACCTGATAGGGATTGATCAAGAGTAATGCCACAGAGAGAAAATACTGAAACCCAAATAGAGACTGAACATGATAGTGGAACCAAAAGAAAGTAAATGGAAATAGAGGAAAGGACTGTAGGGGAGGAGGGCATTTATAGAGGTCTAAATACAGGCAGGTACATAGGTGAACATATTTATATATGATGATGGGGAAAATGGATCTGCATGCATATACTTAAGGGTTAGTATTAAGACAGCAGATGGGCATCAGACCTCCACTCAAGTATGTCCTCAATGCAAGAACACTTTGTTTAAATTGGCATTTCATGATGCTCACATTCCTAACACGATCACGGAAGCCAAAGGTGTGAATAAGCAAAAGTAGTGAAGAAAGATGATGGTGCCTAGCTATCAAAATGTGTAGCATTTGGGGTCTTAAAGGCTTGAAAATAAACAAGCTGCCATCTAGCTCTGAAGAAATAAAGCCCACATGGAAGAAGCACACTAGCTTGTATCAAAGAGATACAAAGAGATGTCAAAGAGATCAGTTATCAGGCTTCAAAGAACTAAAAATCTTAACATTGTGTGCCCACATTCCTGATATGATCACTGACGACAAACGTGTGTATAAACAAATGTGGTGAAGTAAGCTGATGGTGCCCAGCTAACAAAAGATATAGCCTCTGGGGTCTTAAAGGCTTAAAAGTAAACAAATGACCATCTAACTCAGAAGCAACAAAGCAAAGCCCACATGGAAGAAGCACACTAGCCTGTGTGATGATGAGGTATCAATGGGATCAGTTATCAGGCACCAAAGAACCAAAAATTATATCACTATAGACGAGGGGGAGTACAGATTGGGGACCCAAAGCCCATCAATAGGTGAAGCAACATCCCCTTACAGAGTGGTTGCAGGGAGGAGATGAGCCAGTCAAGGTACAGTGTAACAACAATGAAATATGCAACTTTCCTCTAGTTCTTAAATGCATCCTCCCCTCCCACTATCAAGATCCTAATTCGACCTTAAAAATCCAGCTAGACCAGGGAATGCACACTGGTAGGTATAGGAACCAGAAACATGGGAAGTTCAGAACAGATGATTCATCCTTTCAGGACCAATGGTGAGATTGGTGATACTGGGAGGATGGAAGGAAGGTGGCGTAGAAAGGTGGAACCAATTGCAGGAATCTACATATAACCTCCTCCCTGGGGTACGGATAACAGGGAAGTGAGTAAAGGGACACATCAGTCAGTGTACACATATGGCAAAATAATGACAATTTGTAAATTTTTAATGGTTCATGGGGGGCAGGAAAGGAAATATGGGAAGCTGATACTGGGGGGTCTAAGTAGAAGGAGGATGTTTTGAGAATGATGATGGCAACAAATGAGCAAATGTGGTCTGCATACAATTGAGGTATGTATTGATCGTGATAAGAGTTGTATGAGCCCCCAATAAAATGATTTTAAAAAATAGATGTATACAGACCTACATCCCTATAGTTATATAATAATATATTTGCATATGTAAATGCTTATATTTATACCACTAGAATTGTCTTCTGCCTCCTGGTTCTTTCCTCTACTTCCTTTTATTTTTCTCCTGTCTCATGATCATCTTCGGCCTTCATTTGACTCTCAGTTATTCCTCTTGGCTGTATTGCACTTAATCTAACTCTACTGGACATCCTTCACCCTCCTTCCCACTGATTTTAGATCTCTTGTGGTTCCCTTACCCCTGATATTGTTAGCACCCCCTCTCCTGTCCCCCACTTCCTCTTCTCCAATATCCCCCTGGGAATGGTGGTCCTGCTGTTTTCTCTTCAGAATTGCTTATCCTGCCTATCATATAGATAGAGATGAGGGGGAAAGGGGGAACAAAAGTCTGTAAATACTTCCAGGTCTGTCTGCTAACCATTAAGAACATTTTCCATTGGGTCTGGTGAGGTGTCAAGCTTTGCCCACCAATTCCAAAATCTGTTTTCAGGATTCCTTGGGGACTTTGTTGCTTTTCTCCCTTTGCTGCTCTGTTGCATTCCCTTCCTGTTTTGCCCTGGTGGGAGTGGTTCAGACCAGGCACAGTGAATTTTCGAGCACAGATGTTTCTCACCTTGTCTGGGTATATGCCCCATAGGTTTGCTGAGTCATGTGATATCTCAATTTCCTTTTGTTTTTGGTATCACCAAATCTATTTCCATAAAAGCCGCATATACCTAGAGGTCCACCAGCAGTGGGTGAGGGCTCATATCTCAGCACAGCCCTCCAACACGTCTTGCTTTCTGATCTGTTGAATTATCTTTGAGGGTGTTAGGTGGTATCTCAGTTGTTTTGATTTGCATTTCCCTTATGGCTAATTATTTGGAACAATTTCTAATATGTTGGTCATTTGGATTTCTGCCCTTGTGAAATTTCTGTTAGGTCCTTTGCCCACATCCTCAATAGGTTACTTGTGTGGTTTTTTTTTCTTATTGTAGCCTAGCAGAGTATTGCAGACTTTAGTAAGAAGGCCTTTGTCTGATATGTTGCTAAAGATATTTTCCCAGTCTATGGGCTCTCCTATTACTCTCTTGGTGAATTCTTTCTATGTACACAGGTGTTTTATCTTCAGTATATACCACTTGTCAATCTGTGCTTCCTCTGTGTTTGTGCCCTCCCCTATTTCTGATAGCTTATGTATTTCCTGCACCAAAGTTCTCCGGTCACTCCCAATTCCTTCATTAGTGGCCAAAACAGTTTGGGGTTTTAGCTTGAGTTTATTCTTGTCCTTGGAAGGAGGTAAGGGCTTTGCTTCATTTTTCTGCAGTTTTTCATATATTACTTGCATTATATTGAGGAATTTTCCTCCCATGTCTTTCTTCTTGAATGACTTAAACAGAAATGGATGTTGGGTTTTTCTGCATCTATTGATATTATCGTGTGGTTTTTTTGCTTATTTTTGTCAATGTTACAAATAATGCTGATGGACTTTGGGGTGGTGAGCCATCCTCACATTCCTAGAATGAATCTCAATTTGTCACGGTGAATTATTAGTTTTATAAACTTAATCTATTGGCCTGTGTTCTGTTAAGGATTTTTGCATTGATATTCATTAGTAATATCAGTATATAGTTCTCAACTCTTGTGGGATCCTTTTACACTTTATGTATCAGTGTTATGCTAGCATCATAGAAAGAGTTTGGGTGTTTGCCATCTTCTTCTATGCTCTTGAAGAGTTTGTGCAGGATTGGCATCAGTTCTTCCGTGAATGCTTTGTAGAATTCTCCTGTGAAACCATCTGGCCTGTGGGATATTTTATTTGGTATTTCTTTGGTAATGTTGTCTACTTCCTCTATTGCTATAGGCCTTTGGATCTTATGGCCACCCATCTGGGATAGTTTAGGGAGAGTTTTTATCCCAAGTATATGTCCATGTCTTCCAAGAGGTTGAGTTCCTTGGAGTACAGGCCTTCATAGCAATGTGTAATTAGCTTTTTAATTCCATTAGGTCCCATTGTAATTTCCCATTTCTTTCCTTATCCTGATTATTGATATTTGTTCCTTTTTTTTTTTTTGGTTAGGTTTTCCAATGGTCTATTGATTCTATTAGTCCATTCAAAGAAGCAGCTTTTTGCTGCATTGAATTTTTGCATTGTGTTTCCCTCTCATTTATTTCTGCCATGATTTTTACTATTTTTTTCTTTTGCTGTAAGTAGGATTGTTCTGTTGACTTTGCTACAATTGTTAGGGGTTTTATGCCACCATATGAACCATAAGTCTCTTCCTTTGTTACTTGTGTGTTTATCGCTATCACACTTCCTATGATAACTGCTTTTGCTGTGTCCCAAAGGTTTTGATATATCATAGTCTCATTTTCAGAGTTTTCTAAAAATCCTGATTTTGTCTCTGATGTGGAACAGTACTCACTCATTTTGCAGCAGAGTAATTCATCCTTCAATTGTTTGCCTTTGTTTTTTCAATCATATTCTTTTTACTTTTACAGTCTTACAGCATATTGGTCTAAGAGGGAAGTCTGAGTGACCTCTAGGTACATGAATTTACACATTGTCTACCTGTGTCCTAGCATGTGGTCTACCTTCAAGTATGTGCCATGTGGGCTCAAAAATAATGTGAATTTTTTTGCATTGGGGTATGAGCTCTTGAAACATTTATAAGGTCAAGTTGTCTGATTGTAGAGTTTAGTTCTATAGAATATTGTTAAGTTGCTTTCCTTGTGTTCTATGTTTCTCAAATAGCAATGTATTAAAGTCACTTACTATAATTGTTGGACTATGATTTCTTTTTTATATTAAAAAGCATTTGGTGAATTTGACAAATCTCTTGTTTGGCACATATATATTTATTATGCTCACTGGTTCTTGGTCTATTGATTCCTTGAGCATTACAGAGTGCCTCTCCTTATCACTCGTTATGGAATCCACCTAGAGATCAATTTTGTCTGAGATTAGGATTGCAACCCTTGATCTTTCTGAATGGTCATTTTCTTGGTAAAATCTTTTCCATCCTTTGATTCTCAGCCTATTTTTGTCTGCAAACTTGAGAGGTGTCTCTTGTGGACAGAAGATTAATAAGTTGTGTTTCCTAAGCCAATCTTCTATTCTCTGTCTTTTAATGGACAAGGACAATCCATTGATAGAGTTATAACTTCAATCTGTGAACTCTATGATATCCTCTCCTAACTTTTGTGTTGGGTGTTTTCCTACCTCCCTTCTTATCCATACGTTGTGTGTGTGTGGGCTGGGGGTGGGGGTGGGGAGAGCGCATCATTCTTGCCTTCTGTTCACCATTGAGCTGATGTTATCTTGGGGGCTCATTTTGATATGTTGACTTCTGGGTTGAATTGCTGGATCTCCTATTTGTTCTCTGGTGAGTGTTGTTCTTCCGATTTCACTGGGTAAACAAGGATTTTTTTTTTTTAGAGCTGACTATCTTTTAATGTATTCTTTGAGGGTTATTTGATCGGTATTGCTTTGTCTGGGAAGACTATTACTTCTCCATCGATCTTGATAGATAATTTACCTCAGTAGAAGATTCTTTGGTTTGTATCATTTTTTTTTCAACTTTCAGAAAATGTTACTCCACTCCCTTCTTCATGATGACCTCTGATAAGTCTGACCATATTCTTATTTGTGTACCTTTAAAGAGGACTACCATTTTCACCACTAGCTGCTCTCATGATCCTCTCCTTTTTCGCACAGTGGCATAATTAACTATTATATGTCTAGGTGAATTCTTTCTGGGATTTAGCCTAGCTGCTATCCTCCCACTTTTTTGAATGGTTGCCTGATACTCATTCATTAAGCTGGGAAAATTTTCCACTAGAAAATCTCATGCTAAATAGAGGAAAGAACTAGGCGGCAAAGGACATTTCTTTATATGGACCTAAATGCAGGCATGTACATATCTAAATATATGTATACATAATGATAGGGAAATAGCTAAATGTACATATATTTGTTTGCTAAGTTTTGATAAAGCAGATGGACATTGGGTTTCACTGCAAGAATACATTATTCTAATAACCCAGCATTCTGTCATGTTCACCTTCCCTGACATGATCTGTGAAGATAAAAGAGGTGCATGAGCAAATGTGGTGAACAAAACTTATAGTGTCCATCTGTCAAAAGTGTCTGGGGTCTTAAAGGCTTGATGATAATCAAGCATCCATCTATCTGAGAAGCAACAAAGCCCATAGGGAAGAAGCATACCAGCTTTTGTGACCATGAGTTGTTGATGGGATCAGGAATCAGGCATCAAAGACCCAGAACAGAATATTATATTGATGTGAATGAGGGGGAGGGCAGAATGGAGACCTGTATACAATAAAACATCCCATCACAGAAGGTTTAGCAGGAAGTAACAAGTCAGTCAAGATGCAATAACACGAATGAAACATATGTTTCTATAGTTATTTAGTGCACCACAGCCCCACTATCATGACTCCAATTCTATATTACAACTCTGGCTAGATCAGAACATGTACATTGGAACAGATAAGAGCTCTAAATACAGAGAATTCTGGACTGGAGGACATGAGCTGATACCAAGGGCTCAAATAGAAAGAAAATGTTTTGAAAATGATGATGGTAACATATGTACAGATGTGCTTGACACCATGGATGGAAGTATGGATTGTAATAGGAACTGTAAGAGCCCCCAAAAAATGTTAAAGAAAAAGAAGGGAAAATGGTAACCGAGTAAGACATATCAGAGGGCCTCCACAAAAATCAGCCCAGTGTTGTTTCTAATAGGGATCACATGATGAGCCTCATAACGATAAGTAGGCACAGACCCACAAGATTTTGAGGGGTTGGGGGATTTGGGCTTACCACAGTGAAGGTCAACTAGAGTTTGACCCTAGCCCTCCACTGTCTCAGCTAGAGCTAAGATAAATTGGAGCTATCACAGGGTCTTTATTCCAATAGAGCCACAGCTTGCCACCATGTCAGGGTAGGGATAAAACTGCTGCTGCCCCCGGTCAGGCACAGGGGTTCAGCTACATAGTTACTTTTGGTTTGCTCTCTTCTCTCTATGCCCCACAGTTTCGGCAGGGTTAGTTCTTTGTTTTTTCCCTCTTGATCTCTTCTATTTTCTCTCATATATCATTGTGGACCTCCAGGCCACTCCCCTTAGCCTAGGGCAATTATGCCTGTTACACCCAGCTTAGATAGCCTTACCCTGTGTAATGTAGCCTGAGGTTGGAGAAATCCATCCACCTTCCACCAGGAGATATTCTGCCCAACTTCTTCCCAGCGAATTATTGCTTATGTGGCTGGAGGACCACTTATCTGGCCTCCGTGGTCCCACATGACTGAGAGAACTTTCTCACGCCTGCCTTAGTGCCACACAAGGCCTAAAGCAACTCAGCCAACACTTGCCAAACTTCCTCACTGTTGTGGGAATAACTACTCAAGGTCTGTAGCAATCTACGTGGTCAGGGTAATTCTGCACACGATTTGTTATGCTCTACACAAAGGCAGGCAACTCATGAGTCTTCTGTAGCAGTGCCTTTGCAGCAGGCACCCTCGCACACCCTTGTGGTGCCCCAAGCTGCCATGGGCTGCAACATCACAGTTTCTAGTGAAATTACACAGTACAGCACCATCCATGTGGGACCACAACATTCCAACCAATGTCCCATAAGTGGACCATCAAACTTACCCTCCAAATTATGGTATACTGGTTGACTAAGGAATAAAGCCACAAGACAATAAAGTGGTAGACCCAGTCCATAGTGAAATAAGTCACAGGAAGTTCCAGGACGCATTCCTATGAATCTCTTAGTGAGAGCCAGTGCTCTTCAACTCCCTAAAAATGGCACCTGTTCCTCTAAAAGAAAGCAATGCAAACAACAATCAGCCTCAATGACTTCAAAACAACAGGAGAAAAAAAAAAGAAATGACAGAAGATATCCTGAACCTAGCAATGTCCATAAAAGAAGTAGATATTGATATGTCACAGAAATTTTCAGAATTCTGCTTAGATTCATACAGGATATAGAAAAAGGATGAAATGATTGAGGAAATAAAGTACATACATCAAAGAAGAGGTTAGGGATCAGATAAAAAAACTAACAGCAGACTCACAAACTTTGTGAATCAACTGGAGGTGGCAGAAAAACACACCAGTGACCTAGAGGAAAGCCAAGTGGACTTTAACAAGCACAAACAAAAATATAATAATAAGATCAGAGAAACTGAAGAACATGTAAGAAATGTAAGAAAATGTCTGGTGATATGAAGAGTAATTGGATTACCTGAGTCATCTGCAATGATAGAATATTCTTAGAGGAAAACTTCCCAGCTTAATGAGTGAAAACCAGGCAACCATTCAGGAGGCTTAAATAACACCAATTAGACTGAATCCCAAGAAGATACTAAGATACATAATAGTTAAACTATCCAAATTTGAGGAAAAGGAGAACATCATGAGAGCAGCTAAGGAAAAGCAAGCAATCACAAATAAAGGTTCCCAAATGAGAATCTGCTCAGATCTATCAATGGATACTATGAAGAAGAGAGGAGTGGAATAATTTATTTCAAAAATTGAAGGAAGATAATGCAAACCCAAGAATACTGTACCCAGTCAAATTATCTAACTCAAAGAATATGTTAGAAGAAACCCACTCCTACAAAAGATCCTTGCTGACCCAATAAGGACAGAGAAACAACACTCACCAAGGATAAATAATAGACCACCACATAGAACAACCTCATCCAGAGGACAGCAAAGAGAAAACAGCCTCAACATAGTATTGGTATAAGGATAGAGAGAAGTCAAGAATGAAACATACACACACACACACACACACACACACACACACATACACACATGCACAGCACACTGTTAAGAAAGGGAGGCAGGAAAACACCCAACACAAAAGGTATAAGATGACATCACAGAATCCACAGATGGAGAGTATAACCCTGAATATCAATAGACTAAATTCAGGTATTAAATGACTGAGGCTAGCAGACTGGCTTAGAAAACATAACCCTTCAATCTGCTGCCTACAGGAGGCACATCTCAAAACCACAGACAAAAATAGGTTGAGAATCAAAGGGTATAGAAAGGCATACCATGCAAGCAGCAATTCAAGCAAAGCAGGTATAGCAATACTAATCTCGGATTAAAAAAAGAGATAAGGAGGGACATTATGTAATGCTCAAGAGAATGGAAGACAACCAATGAGCAGTATAAACATATATCCCCTGAATGAGAGACCCACTGAATATGTCAACCAAGTACTCCAAAAGATGAAAATAGAAATCACAACTCCAACAATTATAGAGGGTGAATTCAATACACCAGCCTCTGAGAAAGAGCGATCACAAAGAAAGACTCTCAAAAAGGAGGTTAGAGATCTAAACAATACAATTAGATAATGTGACTTGGTAGATTTCTACAAAGCTTTTCATCAAAATATAAAAAAGTTCATATTCTTTTCAAGTCCATATGGTACATATTTAAAGATAGACCACATGCTGGGGCATAAGGCATATCTATATAAATTTAAGCACACTGCTATCCTACAGACTGCTCTCTGACCACTGTGCCATCAGGTTGGAAATCAACAAAGGAAGATGAAGAAAACAAGAGCAAATAATTGGAGGATCAATAACTCTCTATTACAAAAGGAGTACAAATTGGCCCAGATCAGAGATGAAATTAGGAAATTTCTAAAAGTCAGTGAGAATAAAAACACAATATATCAAAAATATGGAACACAGCAAAGACAGGTATCAGAGGAAGTTTCATAACAATACACGCCCACCTGAAAAAGGAAGAGACTCTTATAACTGATATGCTGACACAAATTTTTCAACAGAGCAGAGTCAGCAGGGCAATATTACTAATA
The DNA here is from genome assembly GCA_004026705.1 of Nesogale talazaci. Classification (NCBI taxonomy): domain Eukaryota; kingdom Metazoa; phylum Chordata; class Mammalia; order Afrosoricida; family Tenrecidae; genus Nesogale; species Nesogale talazaci. The sequence goes on along the minus strand of PVJH01010093.1, from coordinate 20,381 downwards.
GCAAAAGAAAAGAAGTAATAAAAATCAGGGCTGAGATTCAGGAGAGGGTAAATAAGAAAAAAAATGGGAAAATTAATGCTCCTAAATGTTGGTTCTTTGAACAGATAAACAGAGTTAACAAACTTATGGAAAACTTAGCCAAAGAAAATAGGGAACAAATTTCAATGGCAAGAATAAGGGATGAAAGAGGGAACATTACAACTGACCCTAATGAAATCAAAAGTGTAATTACATAGTACAATGAAAGACTGTACTCCAGTGAAGTCAGCAACTTAGAAGACATGGACAAATTCTCAGAAAAACAGTCCCTCCTTAGATTATTCCTGATGAACATCAAGAATCTCAACAGATCCATAGCAATAGAAGAAATAGGCAAGGATATCATTGTATTACCAACAACAACAAAAAACCCTGAACCATATGGCTTTACAGGAGAATTCTACCAAGCGTTCAGGGAAGAACTGACACCAAACTTACACAAACTCTCCCAAAACATAGAAGAAAACGGTAAACTCCTGAACTCCTTCTATGAAGCTAGTATAGTACTCATACTGAAACTGGGCAAGGTTCCCATAAGAATTGAAAAACTACAGAGCAATATTCCTAGTGAATATTGATGCAAAAATCCTTAATAAAGTACTGGCCAATAGAATACAAAAGTATATAAAACAAACAATTCACCATGACCAAATGGGGTTCATACTCAGGATGCAGGGATGGTTCAACATATGAAAGACCATTAGGATCATTTGCCACATTGACATGAAAAACTGTAAGAACCACATGATAATAGCATGATAGAAGCATAAAAAGTATTTGACAATATCCAACCCCAATTCCTATTTAAGACACTCGAGTAGATAGGAATGGAAGGAAAATTTCTCAAGACAATACAATTTATATATGAAAAGCCAACAGTCAACATGATAGCCAATGAAGAAAGGATGTACAAAACCCCACTGAAAAAAGGGGACAAGACAGGATGTCTCTTAACCCCACTCTTATTTAATATCGTACTGGAGGTTTCAGCTAACAGCATAAGGAAATGGTGAAACTATCATTTGCAGATAATATGACTCCATATATGGAAAATCTCAACACAATATCAACAAACAGAAGTCATTGGACTGCTATACATATCAGATAAGACCACAGAAGGGGAAATAAAAAAGGTGATACCCTTCACAATAGCCAAGCATAAATTGAAATATCTAGGGATATACTTGACTTTAGAACAAAAGATCTATATGAGGAAAATTACAGAACACTATTACAAGAAGCCAAGAGTGACCTCACAAATGGAAGAATATGCTATACTCCTAGTTTGGTAGGCTAAATATAATAAAGATGTCAGTTCTGTCCAAGGCACTATGTAAGTTTAATGCAATTCCAATACAATAGCCATCATCTTTCTTCAAAGAAATGGAAAAAATGAATACCAACTTCATACGGAGAGAGAAGAAGCCAGAATTAGCAGAGAACTCCTCAAGAAGAAGGACATAGTGGGAAGGTTTGCTTTACCTGATTTTGGCACATATTATACAGCCACAGTAGTCAAAACCACATGATATTAGTATAATGATATATAGCCAAACCAATGAAAAAGAACTGAAAACCCAGAAATAAAATTGTCAGCATACAGAAAACTGATCTTTGTTAAGGGCCCCCAAAATATCAAATGGGAAGCAGATGCCCTCTTCAAAATGTGATGCTGGATAAAATGGTTATCTATGTGCAGAAAACTGATGTCACTCCATGCACAAGAATAAACTCAAAGTAGATCACAGACTCGAGGTAAAACCCTAAATTACTAGGACCATCAATGAGGAAATTGGGATTAACTTGACAACTTTGGCACATGGAGTACATAAAGTATCAGAAATATGGAAGGACACAAACACAGAGGTGATACAAATTGACAAGTGGGATATGCTAAAGATAAAACACCTGTGTACATTGAAAGAATTCACCAAGAGTAATAAGAGAGCCTGCAGACTGGGAGAGCATCTTTAACAATGACAAATCAGACAAAGGCCCTATTACTAAAACCTACAATATCCGGGCTGAGCCCCAGTGGCATAGTGGTTGAGTGCAGGACTGTGGCCCATGGGCTTGGCAGTTCAAATCCAGCAGCAACTCTCCAAGAGCAAGGCTGGGTAGCTCTCATGACCAGCAGAGGGCAGTGATGCCCTCCCAAATAAATAAAATCTACAATACCCTGATAATTTCCAAAAAGGAACAAAATCTGACCACTGAGGAGGTGGGCAAAGGGCCTTAACAGAAGTTTCACAGAGGCAGAAATCCGAATTGCCAATAAACATATGAGAAAATGCTTCTAATCCTTAGTCATAAGAGAAATGCAAAAGAGATCCACCTAACACCCTCAAAGATAACCCAATTCAACCACTCAAAAAGTAACAAGTGTTGGAGGGGCTATGAGGAGACACAAACTCTCATCCACTGCTTCTGAACCTGTAAGTATGTGCAGTCACTATGGAAATTGATTGGCAATATCTAAAACAGATAGAAATTGAGCTACCATACAAACCAATAATCCCCCTACTGGGCATATACCCACAAGAGATAAGAAACAAAGGCAAGAAACCATGGGCAGACATCTGTACTCAATTGTTCATTGCAGCACAGTTCATAATTGTAAGGAGTTGGAAACAACCCAAATTTTCATCAACTGATGAAAGGATTAAAAAGCTGTGGTACATACATACGATGGAGTACTATGTATCATTGAAAAGCAGTAATCAACGCATGAAGCACATCGACGCAGAGGAAGAACTGGAGAAAATTATGCTAAGTGAAGTAAGCCAAGTGCAAAAGGACAAATTTAACATGAGCTGAGATAAGCTTTAAAAAATGCAAAAGGAGCATAGAGGAAAAGCTACTACGTACAGAAATTCCTGGAGTGAGGCCCAGGTAGTGAGGCCCAGGCAGGAGCCAAATCCAGGGCTACATATGGTAGCCAATTGAGGACAGGGGGAAATGGCGATGTGTAGTCGGGAAATGGTGTACTAACCAACCCAAGGGAAGTGTATTATTTATATCTCCACAGGGAAAGAAGGACCAAACTTAAATCTGGTGTCCCAGAATGTGAATGCAACATGAAAGCATGAAACAGGGAACCAGCGGATGTGTCTGACGGCACAGCCCCAATCCCAACTATGTAGAAAGCCACCCCGACCCCCAGGAGTTTGCTTTGGAGGATAGCACTCAAGCTGCAGCTCAGGGATAGGCACATGTCTGACCAGAGCACATGAGAACAAATGAAGGATGGAGGAAGAGAGAATGGAGTGCATCCTGGCCCACTGAGCTTAGAGGTCAATATCCAAACTTGAAACAATCAATGCATAGAGAGAACCCTGTGGTCAGCCCCATTATAACACACAGAAACCCTCCCTGACCCAAGGCCCTGTGGGAACAATAATGGAGAAACAGGGTTAAGATTGTACCTGGTGTGACCCCACCAAACCAAGATCAAACACGAAGAATATACAGCAAAGCAGCAGGCGAAGAAGAGCATACACTGGGACCAGAGCATGGTACCCCATCAAATTCAATTCATTCCTGAAGGTCAATGAACAGATCTTGAAGTAGCTACAGGTTTTACTTTTGCTATTATTTTTTTAGTTTTTTTTTGCTTATTTATATATTTTTTTCTGAACATTTTTTGTTGTTGTCATCATTTTGTTTTCTTTTGTTGCTTCATCTTGTGATGTATTGACTTTTTTAGTACATATTAATTTATCTGCAAGTCTATCTAAATAAGATAGGCTGTATGAGCAGTCTGGAGTTGAATACAATGGGACTAATGGTTCTAGGGCAACATGGAAGATGAGGAGTTGGAGGAAAGGAGGTGGACAAGGGAACAACAAGAGATCCAAAACCAGAGACAAGGTGGGTGTAAGAGGCCTGATAGTAAGAGAAAGAAATTTCTGAAATCCAGTTTAAGGCTAAGCATCATAGTGGGACAAGAGGAAAGTAAAGGGAAATAGAGGAAAGAACTGGGAGGCAAAGGGCATTTATAGAGGCCCAAATGCAGGCATGTACATAGGTAAATATACTTATATATGATGATGGGGAAGTTTTTCTATGTGCATACACTTATAGGGCTAGAATTAAGGCAGCTAGTGGGCATTGCACCTCCACTCAAGTACTTCCTCAATGCAAGAACACTTTGTTCTATTAAATTGGTATTACATGATGCTCACCTTCCCGGAAAGATCACTGAAGACAAAAATGTGCATAAGCGAAAGTGGTGAAGAAAACTGATGGTGCCTGGCTATCAAAAGATATAGCATGTGGGATCTTAAAGACTCGAAAATAAACAAGTGGACATATATCTCAGAAGCAACAAATCCCACATGGAAGAAGTACACCAGCCTGTGTGACCATGAGGTGTCAAAGGAATCAGCTATCAGACATCAAAGAACTAAAAATCATATCATCGAGTGCCCACCTTTCTGATATGACCACTGAAGACAAATGTGTCCATAAGCAAATGTGATGAAGAAAGCTGATGGTGCCCGGCTTTCAAAAGATATAGCATCTGGGGTCTTAAAGGGTTGAAGGTAAATAAGTGGCCATCTAGCTCAGTGGCAACAAAACCCACATGGAAGAAGAACACTAGCCCATATGACCATGAGGTGTCAAAGGCATCAGTTATCAGGCATCAAAGAACTAAAAATTATATCATTATAAATGAGGGGGAGTAAAGATTGGGGACTGAAAACCTATGTGTATGTGAAGCAGCATCCTCTTAACAAATCGTCGCAGGAAGGAGACAAACCAGTCAGGTACAGCATAGCAATGATGAAATATGAAATTTTCCTCTAGTTCTTCAGTGCTTCCTCCTGCTCCCCCATCACACCAACTAGCATGATCCCAATTCTATCTTACAAATCTGTCTAGATCAGAGGATGTACACTGGTACATGTAGGAACTGGAAACATGAGGAATCCAGGACAGATGATCCCCTCAAGACCAATGGTGAGAGTGGCAATACCGGGATGGTGGAGGGTAGGTTGAGTAGAAAGGGGGAACCAATTACAAGGATCTACATATAACCACATCCCTAGTATACAGACAACAGGGAATAGGTAAAGGTAGACATTGGACAGTGTAGGATATGACAGAATAATAATTTATAAATTACCAAGGGTTCATGGGGAGGGGACAATGGGAAGGGATTGTAAAAATGAGGAGCTGATACCAGGGGCTTAAGTAGAATGAAAATGCTTTGATAATTATGATGGCAAAAAGTGTTCAAATATACATTGCATACAATGGATGGATGGATGGTTGGTGATGGAAGTTGTATGAGTCCCCAATAATATGATTAAAAAAAAAAAGAAATCCCCTTGCTATTTTTGCTATTGACTTTGTTGGTGAATTCTTACTGGAACTTCTGCTGCTTCTATGCATGTCACTAGTTTGGAGGAAAGTCTGGTGTGAATGCTTCTGCAGGCTGCTTATAGCTAACTGGGCTGGGGTATCTGACTGCTTCTTTATCACGCTGGGGTTTTACTCTCTCCTTAGACTGTCAGGATTACCTATTTGGAGTGTAGGGCTGGTGGTCCTCTCAGAAAACATGGGTGGGATGGTTTTAGGCAGTGAGAATTTCACTGAGGGTTTCACTATGTGTGGGAGTGCCAGTGGTAGAATCCCTGCTGCCACAGGAATGGGTGCTGGTCAAAGGTGAGAAAATCCCTGCTTCCATGGGACAGTGTGCCAGGCTATAGTAAGAGAAGCTCCACTACTCCGGGTGGAGGTGTGGATGTTCTGTAAAGCTTTTTTGCCAAGTATTGTGCACAGGTGTCAATCACAGTTCTTTTCCCACTTCAGTAGTCCCACCTATAAATGTGATGTCTTGATCTGCCATAATTTGGGCTTTTGTGATCATTTTCTTTGCCCATCCAGTCGAGCCATCCCAGGCCCACTTTGAATTTTTTCATAGTTTTTTTTAAACTATAGTCTGGCTCTCTAATGGCGTAAGGGACAGTGAACCAGCCCTCTGTTTAAAACGTCTGAAGACCCCTGCTTTAAATCATTAGAAGAGCAGATACTCTCACTTTTTTCCGGGGAGTGCCAGGTAAGTTTGAACCACTGACCTTCCAGTTAGCAGTTCAGTGAACCTTAAGTAAAACTGGGAAGGGTAGGGAAGAAAAAGCAAGAGATTAATAAAGAAGGAAAAAAAGATAAAGTAATGCTAATTTCTGAGGTGGTTTACCTTGGTTCTTGCTTGCCAATGCTGAAATAATTAATGCAGCTGAAGCACTTATGTAAATCCATTTACATTTATAAGAGAAAGGGAAGTTTTAAGTTTATTTACATGTAACATTTATGACAGAAAGGGAAGTTTTAAGTTTTACAATCTCAGAAAGTACACACTCTCTGGAACTCATATAAGGCAGTGTGGTTGAAACTATTGGAAAGTCTGTGGTGCAAATGACTGAGGCAGAGGATCTTGAGAGAGTCCACAGAGCCAAAAGAGTGCCTGAACCCAGATCATGGAAAAGCAAGAGGATGTGGGCCCCAGAAAACATGCAGGCACCTACACACTGCAAACATGGGAGAAATCTCACACTCCAACTTGCAAGAGACCACAAAAACAAGAGGTCGTGGCTTGCCCTCAGTCTGGTATTCATCCCCTCTCCTCCCCCTAGCTGGGAGGTGTGGTTGAGGGTATGGGCTGACCTTATTGGATGAGTTTAGGTGCACTGGTGTAATGTAATATAGCTGCTGCTAGTGTGGCTGTGGCCAGATTCACTTTCATGTGGGCTTCGGTGGGTTGGGTTTGGATTTTCCTTTAAGTGTCTAATTAGTGTGCCTGATTTCTTTCCTAATCTAGCTATCTTTCTAGCTATTCCTAATCTAGCTATCTTTCACTAACATGGTAAACTGAGAGCTGGGATTCTCTACACTCATAAAAAAAGAGTCTGGAGGCATACTTTGGTGGAGGAAGGGATTCACATTCATGAGTTGGAGATGATTCCAGTCATAGTCTCCTAATTAAACTTTGACCCTTAATTAAATTATGTCCCCCTATAATAATGTCAATCTAAAGATGCTTCTTACAAACTCATATTTGCTTACTATAAGCTTGAAGGTTGTCTGCCATCAAGAGAAATTTGTCGGTGTTGTCTGTTCCCACCCTCAGTGCAACCAAATCCCTTCTGATAAGGAACATAGATTGTTCCTCTGGAGAAGAGCTCTGACACCTAAGATCAAGAGATGGCCAAGGTTACTACACCATCTTATCTCTAAAATCTCCCTACCTTGTTATATGTGTACCTTCCTGTTCTGTGCATGCCTCTAGCATGTCCCCTTCCTTTTACGTGTGTCTACGGTCTGGCTTGCATGCCCTGAGATTCTATAAGCCTTTTGGAGAATACATTAGTTCTGTCTCTTGATCCTACCATCAGAAGAGATTAGCCCTTATATGCCTTGTCTGGTGTTTCTTTGGTTTACCCTTCAATTACACTAGGACACCTTAGGACCCATTTAGTTGTGGAAGCTGGTTCCCCACAATAACAGATGAAAAGACAAATAGGAAAAGAGAAGAAACTGGAAAAGAAAGCATAAAAACAATGCAAGGAAAAGAGAGAAAACAAGAAAAGGTGAAAACTCTGGCAGGTACAGAACACAGAGAAGAGAAAACTGTGGGAGACAGGGTACTCAGGAGGGATCTGCACCAGAAGCTCATGGGAAGAAGGGTTTGGGTGTGAAACGTGGTTTTAAATTGTGTATCTACCATCTTATTATTGTCTGAGAAAGGGACCTGTTCAGTAACTAGCTCATGCAGACGTAGAGGTTAACTGAGGTCAGAATGTGTATTCCTAAAAAGAACTCCTTCCAGTCCAAAGGGTAGCTGAGCACAGGATTACTGGTTATAAGAGTTATTTCCTATTTAGGGTGACTTGCAACAGGCTACTTTTTCATCATAATAATTCTGTTGTTTTGATTAGGTAGGGTCCACCCACCTTCAGACATGGGGGTTGTGTACAAAGAGCCTGATCCATGAGGTGATGGCTTTGACCTCAAATGAAGCAGGTACTATACAGTGTCTGTGCATTGGAGGATGTAACTGGTCACTAGGTGCATGAGGATGGGACTGAGTATGCTCTGGTCATCAGGACGATGTGAGAACAAAGGAGGATCCCACCTTTCTTGACACCTGTGTGTCAGGCTGGCATTTGAATGAAATTCTGTTTGCAAAAGTGCAAGATGGCTGCACTGCATCTGATCAAACAACACATTTCACACATTTTCTCCTCTCTGACTGAGTCTATCCAACTTCTTCTACTGGTCAGTATCCAACCCACTTCTCTATCCTTTCCTTTGAAAACCTGTCTCTGTTTTGTTTGGTCTCTCAAGCCTACTTATAGAATGTCTGTGTAGTATGTCTACCTAGTTCATTATCCTGTCTGAGAACTTCTGTTTTATACACCAATTCATACAAATTTTGTTTAATTCCATTCTTTGTACTTCCTTCCATATGACATGATTATATTACTTCCTCACTTTGTTACCTATTTCCATTCCTCTTTTTCCTAACCCTTATGAACTTCGTCTGTGTGGAAAGCCTACCTTTTTTAATGCCAAAGGTTGGCTATTCTAAGGTGTGTATACCTCACTAGTGTTCTATTTTCCTTGTGTTGTTGATGTTAAGTGGCAGTAAGTCAATTCTGTCAATAGCAGCTCTATACACAACAGAATAAAACACTCTCTGTTCATGCCCTAGTCTCACAATTGCTATTATGTTTGAGTCCATTGTTGCAGGCTTTGTGTCAATCCATTCCATCAAGCCACTGTGCTAACCCATCTTGTTGATGCTCTTCTTCTATACTGCTCATCTCCTTTATCAAGCATGATGATCTTTTCTAGGAACTGGTGTCTCCTGAGAACATATCCAAGATATGTGAGACAAAATCTCAACATCCTCACTTCTAAGGAACATTCTGGCTATACTTCTTTCAAAACAGAGTTGTTTGTTCTTCTGGCAGTCTATGGGACTTTCAACATTCTTTACCAGTACAATAAGCCAAACACATCAATTCGCTGTCAGGTTTCATTATTCATTGTCCAACTTTCACATGCATATGAGGCGATTGAAAATACCATGACTTGGCAGGTGCACCTTAGACTTCAAACTGCTCACCTTATAGGTGACTGAAAATTGAGCCACAGAAGTATATTCTGTTCCAGACATGAAGGATGACTAATGTCTGCAGTGTCAGGGGCATCACTGGTTTCTATCCAACTAGTAAACTTAATCTCTTGTGAATCTGGATTTTGCTCCAACTTTTTTCTCCCACTCTGTTGAGGATAGTCCAATGTGATCCCTTTCAGAACAGTTGATAGTAGTAGCTACCAGTATTATTGATTTATTCTAGTCTCACAGTTGTGGAGACTAGCATTCATATAATGCATTAGTCTATTAAATTAATTGTTTCCATGTGCTTTAGATTTTTATCACTCTTCTTTTCTCAAGAGAGGGGAAGACCATTAGTTAAACCTAAGATAGCTGCTCAAGAGCATAGAAGACCCCAGTCACTACTCATCAAAGCAGGATGAAGACCTTGTCTTTGTGACCTATCTTATGCCAGTTGACCTTAGTTTCTTGAAGATTATGGTCCTAATCACCAAGTGAATGATTCATTCATTCACTCAAGAGGTCTGATTATATCTATGAAGTTTTCATAGAACTGCCTCCTTCATGCTCGTCACATTCATGGATATATTTGCAGGAAAGGTAAATTCTCAGGTACAAATAACATGTTTTAAATTTACATACATCCCCCACTTTCTCTCTCTTTCATACTTGTTCAGCTTGCATATCTTTTCAAACATATACCACTATAGCAGGATTGTGGATTGACAGTATTTGCTCTTTTGTCTTTAAATCTTAAAAACCATCCAGTTTCTTCCTTTGCCTCCATTATTTTTGCCAATTTCCTTATTATTGTATATTGCCTTCCCCTTCCCAGAAGTTAGTATAGTCTACCCTCTAGCCCATGACTTCCCCTCCCTACTTTCCATTCCCACCCATTTTTTTTGAATTTTTGTGACAGTGATCATATAAAGTGTTTGCTTTTTACTGATTGACTAATTTCCCTCAGCATAATGTCTTCATGCCACATATCTTATGAAGTGTTCCATACATTCATTATTATTCTTTAATCGTGTGTAGTATTCCAGGAGTTCCAAAGACACAAGTTTTGGCTCATGGTGACAAGACCAAAAGTTTGAAACCACCAGTGGGATAAAGATAAGACTTCTGTTCCTTTAAATATTTTGGATAGCCAAAGGACCAATTCTACTCTGTCTCATAAGGTCACTGTGAGCCAGAACAGAATTGATGATGGAAGTTAACCTAGTTTTCATGTGCATATGAAAGCTGGACAGTGAATAATGAAAACCACAGAAGAACGGATCTACTTGAATTATGGTGTTGGCAGAAAATACTGAAAGCCTCATGAATTGCCAAAAGATCAAACACATCCTTGTCCTTGGAAATACAGAGTTGCTCTTTTAATATGAGGATGATCTCACCTACTTTGGATATATGATCAGGAGAGGCCAATCTCTGCAAAATGACACCATACTTGGTAAAGCAGAGCGTCAACAACAACAAAAGAGAAGATTCTGGGTGAGATGGATTGACACAGGGGCTGCAACAAGGAGCCCAAGCATGACGACAGCTGTGGGGATACTGCAGTATTGGGCAGTGTTTTGTTCTATTGTACATAGTGTGACTATGAGTTGGAGCTAATTAAAGGTACCTAACACCAATGGCACATAATGGAGAGTGTTTCTTCATATGCTTGTTGGCGAACTGAATGTCTTTTTTTCTAAAGTATGTTTATGTCCTCTGCCCATTTTAAATTGCATTAGTCTTTTACTTATTGAGGTGTTGAAGTTTTCTATAAATTTTAGAAAATAGTTCATTGTCCAATATGTCATTGCCAAATTTATTTCCCAGTCTCTGGTTCTCCATTTACTCTTTTGGTGAAATATTTCTATGAATCTAAGTCTTTAATATTTAGAATGTCCCAATCATCTAGTTTGTCTTCTGCTAACACTAACTTAAAAAATATTGCCACATAATCCACATATCACTCAATTCAGTAGTTCTATTATATCAAAAAGAGTTGTGCAATCATCACCATAGTCAATTTTAGAACATTTTCTTCTTTCCTGTGTACATTGTTATTTGCTACCCATTTCCCCCAACTTCCCCTGCCAGATCCCCAAGAATACATTAAACTAGTTACTGTCTCTATAGTTTTACCTATCACTGTTTATTAGGGTTGCATATTCCATTCTGTGTATACAGAGGCTTTTTCTATTTATTCTTCTACTGATGGACTTCTGGACTGTTTCCAGTTTCTTGTTATTATGAACTGTGCTGCAATTAGTATTGAATAGTAGATGTCTTTTTCTGTTCTAACCCTTATTTCTTTGGGGTATGTGTCCAGCAAAGTATCACGGGATAGTATAGTATTTCTCTTGCCAGTTGTTTAGGTATTGTCATAGCCTGTCGCTTTTCACAATGGTGTACATATTTGCAAGCTCACCAGCAGTGTATGAGTTCCAATCTCACCATAACCCTCTCTAGCATATGTTGTTTTCTTTTTTGTTTTTCAGATTTTAATTGGGCTGTTGTTAATGTAAGATGATATATTATCATTTTTTAATTTACATCTCCTGGATGGCTAGTGATTGTAAGCATTCTCTCTCTCTGTCTCTCTCTCTCTCTCTCTCTCTCTCTCTCTCTCTCTCTCTCTCTCGCGCTCTCTCACTACTTTTTCCATTAAGCAGTCATCCTTTCTAATGTCTATTCATGTATTTTGCCTACCTTTTATTTGGGATTTTTTCCCCTATTGAAGTGTTACAGAATTCCAGAGATTTTAGTCATTAATCCTTTGTCTGCTTTGTCATTGTTAAAGATTTCATTTTGATCCCTGCCCCCTACCTCAGTCCATGGCCTCTCATTTTACTCGCTTGGGAAAATCTTTTTATGTACATAAGTTTTTTTTTTATGGGTCCCTGTCATCTCTTTTGTCTTCCACTGTGTGTGATTAAGTTTGTCAGTTTGTGTATGCCCTGCAATAAGACCTTTAAGTTTGTCCCAATGTTCTCACAGATGATCCTTAGAGCTCTATGGTTTACATTTAAGTACCTAATCCATTTCAGTTGGATGCTGTACCTGGAGCAAGGTGTGAGTTCAGGTTCATTCTTCTGCAGACAGGTATCAAATTTATCTAACACCATTTGTTGAAGAAAGTATCCCTTTCCCATTTAATGTTTTTGGATCTTTTTCCAAAAATAAGTTGTCTGTAGGTAGATGCTTTTACTTCATGTTTTCTATTATGTTCTTTTGTTCTATGTATCTGTCCTTATACCAAACTATTTTGCCTATTTTGGCTGTGCAATAGACTTTAAGATCATGTAGTGCAGGACTATGCATTTCATTTTTCTTTTGAGAAGTTCTTTGCTTCTGAGTCTTTTTACTCATCATATAATGTTGATAATTAGTTTTTCTATTTCCTTAAATAGAAAATTGGGATTTGGATTGCAATTGTATTGTATTTAGGCAGTAAATAGGCAGTATTGACATTGCTTTAAGAAGTACTGAAATTTTCACAGTAGGAAGTCTTCCTATTAGCACAGGTCATTCTTCCATTTCTGTAGATCTCCTTTTAGTTCTTGTAATAATTTTCTGTAGCTTTGTTTGTACAGGTCCTTTGTTCCTTTGATCAGGTTTATTCTTAGGTATTTAATCTTTTGTGTGGCTATTTATGTCTTTTTTGAAATCTCTTCATTGATAAGGAATCCAATTGATTTCTGTTGTTTACCTTGTATCCTGCTACTTTACCAAATCTCTCAATTGTTTCTATCGGTATTTTCGTGGAGGCCTTTGGGTTCTTTCTCTGTATAATCATATTGTCTATAAATATTGAAGACTTCATTTCTTCTTTCCTTCATTGTAGTCCCTTGATTTCTCTTTGTTGTGTAATGGGGACTGGCTAAGACTTCCAGCACAAAGTTAAATAAGAGTGGTAATAAGAGGCACACTTGTCTAGCTTCCATTTTCAGGGGAAATGTTTTTCCCCATTGAGTGTGATATTGTCTACTCGTTTTTCATATATGACCTTTATTCTGTTGAGGGGTTTCCCTTCTTTCCCTGTCTTATAAAATGTTTATACTAGATATATACCAAATGTTTTTTCTGCATCTCTTTATACAATCATGTGGTTCTTATATAGTGGATTACATGGATGATTTTTCAACTGTTGAACCATCCTTGCATCCCTGATATGAATCCCACTTCATCATGATGGATTAATTTTTGATATATTATTGGATTCTATTGGCCAGGATTTTGTTGATTAATTTTTGCATCTACATTCACGAGAGATATTTGTCTGTAGTTTCCTGTCTTTGTGAGACCTTCGCCTGCTTTTGAAATCAGGCTTTGAAATGCTGGCTGCATGGAATAAGTTATGGAGTTTGCTGCCCAATTATAGAATTGGTGACAGCTCTTCTCTGAATATTTGGAAGAATTCCCCTATGGAGCCATCTGGTCCTCGGCTTTTCTTGGTTGGAAGTTTCTTGATGCCCTTCTCTATTTCTTCCCTTTTTCTGGATCTGTTCAGGTTTCCTTTATCCAACTGCTTTAATATAAGTAGGCTATCCATTTCTAGGTGTTTTCCATTTCTTCTATATTATCAAACTTGTGAGAGCAGTCTTGTAGTAGTACTGCTTTATTTTCATTTTTATCATTTGGATCTGGTGTGATGTCACCTTCTTCATCTGTAATTCTAGGTATTTGCATCTTCTCTTTCCTTTCTTTTGCTAAGTTTCCAAGTGGTTTGTCAATTTTGCTCATTTTTCAACAAAACAACTTCCTTCCTTGTGGACATTTCCCACTGGTTTTCTGTTTTCAAGCATATTTATTTCTATTTTAAGCTATATGATTTATTTCTGTAGTTGCAGGGTTTATGTTGTTGAGCTCGTCTAGTTGTTGAAGGTGTTGAGGCAAGGTGTTGGTTTTGTGTTTCTCCTTTTTATTTCGTGTGTGTGTTAGTTATTATAAATTGCCCTCTGATAACTGCTTTTGCTATCCCAAAAGTTTATGCATGGTGTTTATCATTATCATTTTCCCAGGAATTTAACATTTTCAATGTTTATTTGATCTATTGCACACTCATTTTTAAGTAGTATGTTGTTCAGTATTCATGTATTTGTCATTTTGTTCCTATTCTTTCCACTGTCGATTTCCAGTTTGATAGCATTGTGATCTGAGAAAAAGGATTGTAGTATTGCAACATTTTTTTAATTTGTTGAGGCCTGCCTTTTGTCCTACCATGTGATCTATTCTAGAATGGGTACTGTGTGCTGGGGAAGAATATTTATTTGCTGTTGGTTAGAGTGCTCTGTGTATGTCTCTTAGGTCAAGCTTGTTGATTGCATTGTTTAGCAATTTTTTTTCTTTACTGGATTTCTTTCCTAATAAGCTATCTTTCCTTAAGAGTGGTGTGTTCAAGTCTCCTACTATTATTATTCAGCTTATTTCTGTTTTCAACTAAGTGAGGATTTGGTTTATATATTTTGATGATCTTCCTTTGTGTGCATATAAGTTTATTAACATTATGTGTTCTTCGTGTATTATTCCTTCAATCATTATGAAGTATCATTTTTGTTTCTCCATTTGTTATTTACCTTGAAATCTATTTTATCAGAGATTAATTTTGTTACTCATTCCTTTTCATGGCTTCCATAGGCTTGGTAGATTTTTTCACCATCCTTTGATTTTTCAGATATATATTTAAGGTGTGTCACTTATAGGCAGCATATACATGAGTCTTGTTTTCCTATCCAGTCTGCTACTCTCTGTCTTTTGATTAGTAAATTTAATCAATTGGAAGTCAATGTTATTATTGATATATGCAAGCTTGTTACTATCATTTTGCTTTTTGTGTGTCTGTTTCTGCTAGCACTAACTTTAGATGTTCCCTAAATGGTCCTTGGTAAGGCAAAATTTTTACCCTCAACTAATAACTTAAAGACACAGGGGAAAAGGCCTGGTAGCCTGCTTCTGTAAAGATTACAGTCAGGAAACCCTATGGAGGACTTCCATCCTGCAATAGTCAATTCACTATAATTCAAATCTACTTTATTATATGTTTTAAAGAATGCTTTTACCCAACTTAGCAAGAAGCAGAGTTCAGTACTTCTCTTTCCTTGTCTATAGTTTCACTCAAAGAGTGGTTTTCAAGTTTTCGTTCACATCAGAATTAACTGGGAAGGTTGCTAAAAGGGCACCTTCATCCTCAACACACAAGTCTGATTAAGTAGATGTGGGGTGGGACTTCATAGAATGTGCATTTTAGCCAGTTTATAAGTGGTGCTAATGCTGCCTGTCCAGAGTAACATTTAGAGTACTACTGCCGTAGACCCTTACTCTTATAGATAGAGTCTTTTTTCAGTCCATAGGACAATTGTATCTCCAAAGTTTTAGAGCAATAGCTCCTAGGGCTGAACCAGGGAATCCAAGCGAAACAGAAGTATGAACAGATGCGTGAGGATGGGCAACAGAGAGAATGGGGTATGGGAGACCAAAGCAGGCGTCCCTCAGGGAGAGAAAGGGGGAAGTGTTGATTCAACTCTACACCTTTGGTCTTCATAAGAAACTGTTTCCTCTGTAATTTTTGTAATCCCCCCACCCCTTATCCCCCACTCTGCCTCCTTTTCCCAGGTGATGTAATGCAGGTAAAATTGGTGGGAAGCTCAAGTTCGGTTTTAGGAGAAGTGAGAATGTTGTCCAGCTAAAGCACTAGCTGCTAGGGCAGAGGGAGTAAAAGGGAGGCATGGTGGGTGGGGGGAAATCCCCAAAGTCCAGGACACACAAGCTGGGAAGAAATCAGAAATGAGGTCAATTCCAGATTGAATTGCTGGGGAAGATGTTCTTGAGTGGTTTGGAAAACTACGCAAATTGGAGGTCGCCTGTGGCTGTCTTTGTCAACACTCATGTCCTCTAGTGAAAAGTGAGATGAAAGAAAGGCTAACTTTTATTAAGTGTTTAATTAAGTGCTCTCCCATGCACTAAACACTACTTTGTGAAGTAGGCATTATGCTTCATTCACACAGAATAACTTTGCCCAAGTTACAAGTACCCAAACTCACTGAGGACCCTTGGTCTACCCACTGGCTTATACTACTCAAAACTGCTCAAGTAATCTTATTCCAGTTGTTTAATTTTTAGCAAACCAATATATGAGAAAATAGATTAGTACATTAATTTCCCTGTCAGTAAAAGAAATTGATGGACACTGTTACCAAAAAATGTTTGAACCTGGAATCTGACACTTAAAGATTAGCTATTTAGAGATCTCACATGATATTCTGGACACCTCTGGGTTAATATTTTCATTCTGTTTTAAATAAAACCATTATTTACCAGTGTAGCTAATGTTTTATTATTACCAATTCCAAAGCCATTACACCGTGGAGCCAGAGTTTTGAAAGAATTTAATTGAAGACTAAAACATGCCCAGTAGCAAATGTCTGTTTATAAATAATCCATGTTTCAAATTCTAACTTTGTGGAAAAAGTTCTTTTGGTTTATTTCATTTTTTCAGTGTGTGATAAACAATGTACTCATTGTACCACTTTGCAGAATCTTGGCTTATTCAGAAAAGCAACAACAATGATAATCATACCCACTTGTACAGCACTAAGTAGTAGGATTAACAGTAACTGGTGTTCCTTCACTATCAATGAGGAAATAGGCTCAGGAAGTGACACAGGCTACCCAAATGCATTGTCGGGATTCAAACTGTGACCATCCATCCAGGTCGCTTAAACCCAGACCCAGTGCCCTCTGTCTTATTAATCATTACTATTGAGTTGATTCCAACTCATTATGACTCCAATTCATTATGACCCCAAAATACAGTTCCATAATGCTTTCTTAATGGTAATCTTAAAAATGCCAGATCTTTTTTCTGCAGCAACTCTGAGTGGGTTTAAGCTGACAAAATTTAGGTGAGCATTTGATTGCAAACAATTTCTACTACCTATGAACTTGTACTTTATCTCAGGCTGCTTTCATTGGACATTTGAGAAAAGAGCATACCACTCCCCATATACCACCAACTATGCCCACCGACCTGAACAGATTTCTCCTCAAATGTGTATTTCACATGTCTGTTTAGCATAACCTGGGAACTGTCCTTGGAGAAACAAGATGGTGTCAGCATTTGGAAGGGTTTTAGAGATAGTCTTCCCTGTGGTTGATCTGTTTATGATTAGAAATCAAGAGGTCTGCTCAAGAAACTGCTGCCTCCTCTCACTGAACTATCATTACAATGGGAAACTCTAACTAGAGGTGCTTATCTAATCAACCCTAAACTCCTAATAGGAGAGGTTCTGAGCTGGGAAACACATATTTCTCTTCACCAAACCTTGATTGCTTAGATAGTGGTTGTTCAATGTCAGGGGATTTCTGGAGAATCTGAATGCAAAAAAAATTTATATAGCTTGTCTTGAGAACTCAAATTGAAGTTGTCAGTCATATTATTGACTTAGTAGTCCATTTATAAAATCAACTATTGGAATTGGATGGGATCCTAAATAGTGTATTCAGCTTTCAGATGAAGAAACTGAAATTCAAGGTCCAAATCGACATGTTCAAAGTCTCGCTAATATTTAAGTACTAAGCCATACAATGGGCACAGTGCTAAGAATTTTCCATGAAACATCTACTCTAACATAACACATGAAGATATGAGACTCAGATGCTTCTCCAATGTCAAACATCAAGGAAATGCCATGTAGTCTGGAATCACTGTGGAGTTTGTCAAGCTCCATGTCTGTGTTTTTAAACTCCATGCATGTTTCTCAATCTCTTTGAAGATTGAGAAGAGGCTAGCCACTTGGAATGGTTGAGAAAGAATTTATAAGTGAAGATATAAAGAAAGGAATGTCAGCTTTGAAGGTCTCACAAAGTTCCAGATGTTACAGCAAGGATTTCTACTAGAACA
Organism: Nesogale talazaci; assembly: GCA_004026705.1. Taxonomy (NCBI): domain Eukaryota; kingdom Metazoa; phylum Chordata; class Mammalia; order Afrosoricida; family Tenrecidae; genus Nesogale; species Nesogale talazaci. Next base: position 2,319 of record PVJH01010093.1, on the reverse strand, counting down.
ATGGTAGAGGAATGATAAGGCAGAGCCATTTTAGTATTTGGCCCACCCACTGCTAAAATTCGATATGAAAATTTAATCACTATCTATAGAGAAGGCCACATGATCCATGGTATTTGTTTACCTGAACAGATAGAATTTATGAAAAGGATAATCGATGATGCTCCTACCATTTCTTTGAATATTACAGAATAAATTTGTAGCACATGTCACGTACAGCTTTGAGCTGGCACACAGTGGAATATTCCAACAACATTAGTTCATCTTGTAGACATTTATCTGGATCCAGTGATGTCAGTCTGAAGTTTCCAGTTTAGTAATATTTATTGTAATAGTCAGACAGTGTTTTATTGATCCCCACATGTTTACAGAATGTGAAGCACTCTCAAAACAATGTGAAGTAAAAAAAAAATAATGTGAAGGACAAAATTATATGGTAGTTATATTTTCCAAGAAGCTAACAACATGGTATAAAGTAGAAGACACAGATTTAAATAAGTGCAACACAAAGTAGACAGTGATATTACAGGAATTTAGAAGAGCCCAGGAAGTAAAAATGAAGATACTTTAGCTAGAGAAAATTAAGGGAAAAGAGTTGTCAAGTATATTTATGCCATAGCTTCCTGATTATTCAGAAAATGTTGAAGGGATAAACTGGAAAAATATTATCATCACATTGCAGAGAAGTGACCTATGACTCAGGGAGGCAAATTTACCCGACATGGTTCATACTGCTAGAAAAACTGGTAAAACAAACAAACAAACAAAAATCCCTCACTGCCATTGAGTGGATTCTGACCCATGGTGACCCCGTATAGGTCATCTAAGGTAGGTCATCTAAGGCTGTAAATATTCCAAAGAGCAGATGGCTTCCACTATCTCTCTGAAAGCATCACTGACCTTGCTGTTTGCAGTTCAAGGCTTACCTGACAGTACCATCAGGACTCCTTCAAAAAAAAGCAGTAAAGGCAGAAGAGAACTCAGATCCTCAATTTCTTTCCTATCTTCCTAAAGATATCTGAAAGAAGCTTCTTAAACGTCATAGTCTCCTAGCCCCTAAGCAGTCGATTTTAAAAAGCCATCCCCCAGGTTCTAGGAATATCTTTGGATTGGCATTGACCCAAATTCTGTTGGAACTCCATTGATCACATTCTTTATTAGTGTGTCTCTAGGGAGTGTAAGTTCATAGAAACCCAGTAGTTTCCTGTTGAAATCATTTGTGTTAGAGTCCAGAATGACTCAATGATTAATTTTCCTCAGAAATATACACATGAAGCATTTCCTGAACTATATATTTGCCTTCCCTCTGATTATTCTTTTTTTGGGGGGAGGGCAGGCATCACTGCCCTCTGGTGGGAGTGGGAGGCCCAACCTTGCTCCTGAGCGCCTGCTACCCTCTTATTATTCTTGATAGGATATTATGCTTAAGATTACAGAGTTCTCAGGCTCAAACCCATGGGTCTTTCATAGTGTTCCATGCCAGAGCAAGCCATAGACTCAAACCATTTCCTTGCCTCCTAGCAGAAGGTTTCTGGCACTGAAGTGGATTGCAAGGGGTGCTTGGAGGGCGGGGGGAGGGGGGGTCGGATTACAAAGTCCAGAATTATATATATCCAGCTTTGTCACATGCTAGATGTATGACATTAGACAATTCAATTAGCCTCTCTGGGTCTCGGCGTCTAACTCTGCACAGTGCAAACAATAATTCTTAACCCAGAGGATTGTTGCTATTTAGTGAGTCCTTGTTATATGTAAACTACTATTTTAATTATGTCTTCTTCATCCTCAAAACAATACTCTCTTGCTTCTACTGAAAATATCATTTGAAAACAATGCAAAATAAACTTTTTAGAGATATACAGAATCTGAAAATATTCATTACCAGCAGATCCATTGCTGAAAGACTTGCAGACAGAAAGAAAATGATAACAGATGGAAATATAGATCAAACAAAAGACTGAAGTAAACTGAAAAAAGTACCTGTAACTAAAGGGATAAATATAAAATGATTCTATTAGCAGTTAACTTTATTTAGAATATAACAAATAAATAAACAAATAAAACAATGCCAATTTATTTGCTGTTTGCAATATATGTATAAGTGATATTAATAACAATAATACTATAATGACACAAAGGAAACAAATATCCTTATAAAGTTTTAAAGTACACATGAAGGTGAATAATATTATTTGAAAATAGATGTTTAAAAAAAGAAGTAAAATAAAAAATAAAGGATTTTTAACAGTCAAGCAAATAAAATAACCTCATAAAATTATTTTGATTCTTATCTAAAGTAATCTAAGTGAAGCTTTAAAATTA
>PVJH01010092.1:0-75577 GCA_004026705.1 Nesogale talazaci | reverse complement strand
TTGTTTCTTGTTCTAGTGTTGTTAATGATACGGGCTCCTTATGTGCCCTTAATAATTCAGTTTTTGTTTGTGACAGCAATAGGGCTTTTACCCAGTTATCCAGCAATTGGACAGAGTTATGTGTGCTAGCCTTTCTCCTTCCAGACATAGATATTATTCCTGGAAATGAGCCGGTCCCTATCCCTGCTATTGATTACATGGCAGGAAGAGCTAAAGGGCAGTGCAACTAGGTGACCTATTTGTAAGATCAGGAACCAGTACTGCAGTGGCCTTTGGAACTGCAGCATACCAAGTTATCTTGGCAGCTAACCTCAGATATGCAGGCCCCATCAGGCACTACACAAGATTTGCAAGAACAGGTAGATTCTTTAGCAGAAGTAGTATTACAAAACAGAAGAGGTTCAGACTTACTTGCTGCAGAGCAGGGAGGTATTTGTTTGGAATGCTTTCTTAATGTCCTATTTCTCTTGTATATAAACCTTTTCTTTATATCCATATGCGAGTCTATGTATTTGTTTCTCTAGTTTACCTGGAATAACACATTATTCTTTTAGTGTCAATAAGTATTGAATGATTATGAATTTCAATAGTACTTTTCAGTTGTAAATGGATATATAATTATAAAAATGTCTCTCTTTCATTATAGCAGGTATCACATAAGATGGAAGGGTTTTTGTTAGCCTAATTGAGTTACTGTATGTTCTGGAAAGTAATTAAATTGCATAACAAAAAAATCATACAGTTCAGTTTTTCACAACTCATTCTGTGATTTTTACTTATCTCACAGTAGTGAGAGAGACATGAGAGTTGATTGCATGAGGGATGGCTGTGTATAATTACTGTGCGGAGGAATATAATTTTCAGTGCTAGAGCTCTTCTATAGAAGCTACCAGTCTTTTTTCTATTGTCATTATAAATTTGGGTTCTATTATCTGTCTTACTTTTTTTAAATCTATTTAGCTATAGATACCTTATAGCCCACATTCCCTTTAAAATGAAGCTCATGGTGTGGTATTCCAACATTTACTTTGACAGAATTTAGTACTTGTGCTTGGATTAATGGATGCTTCTGGTGGGGTGTTGGTTATGTGTTGGGCTGCCATCAGCAAGTGTGGCAGTTTGAAACCTCAGGAGAGAATTTCCCACTCCCATAACAAGCTACCGTATCAGTGACTCACAAGGAGCCCTTCTATTGGTAAAGCAGAGGGTCAGTGAAAAGATTGAGATGGTAGCTGGAACAATGGGATCATCCATCACAATGGAAAGGATGGGACAGGACTGGACAGTTTTTTGTTCTACTATACATAGCATTGCCATGAGTTAGAACCAATGAAATGGCACCCAGCAACAACAATGAGATGAATAGTTTAGCATTGACACAACAGAAGATAGGAGCCTAAAAATCTGGGTCATGCATTTGAATTTTATTCAGGATAGAGAGTACAGAGAAAGTGACTCTAGGTGAAAGATAATGGATGAGTTGATGCAAAATATTTAAGTTGTACGTTCGTGTGCCATGGTTGGTTAGCTTTGTTATTGCCTATCATGGTTACCTGCTTCTCTGTAATCTACATCACCTGAGCTGATCCAATTCACTATTTCTGCCCATTTATAAACTGCATAAAGTAGAACTCCTGTGGCTGAGTCCTCATCTTCCTGGGTCCTCCTCATACCCTTTGCTGGATTCCCCAGCTCAGCTCAGCTCTCCAACTTTGTCAATTCTCCATACCCAACTCTCCTGGGCCACGAGAAGCAGCAAACTATCAGATAATTACAGTTGCATTTCGTTCTGTCTGCTTTATGCTCAGAATTCTATTAGATTCTGAACAACATGTAAACAAATTATAAAACCTATTCGCCTTTCTCCAGCTGCTAATTTCAGAGCTGATACATGCATGGAGTATTAATGAGCAGTCAAGGCAGTTGATAATTAGGCATATCAATCCACTGCTGTTATAGAGTCAGTTCTAGTGTTAATGTTTAGATGTGTGACAGAGGTCCAGTTAACAAGTGTCTGCTAGCATTTATTCAATGGTCAGACATGTTTCTTCCCTTTCTCATTTTACTGTCACAATAGAATAGTTCTATTCTTGGCTACCTTTTGCAGAAAAGGAAACTAAGACTAAAGTAGGTTAAGTGCCTTTCTCAAATTGACAAATTTGATTCCTTGATTCTGCCATAATAATACATATAATGATTAATAATGTTATTACATCAGAATATGTTATGCTTATATAACCATGTATTATAATATAAATAAGCCAAATTGACTTATTATACCTTCCGGGCATGCAGGGTAATTAATCCATGCATGTGAATATGGAAGATGGTGGCACAGTGGTTGTGTGTTGGGCTCTGATCCCTATGGTCCCAATTTGAAACCAGTAGCCTCTCCACTGGAAAAAGACAAGACTTCTTACTCCCATAAACAATCAAAGTCTAAGAAACCCACAGAGTGGTCACTATTAGTCAACCCTGACTCAATGGCATTGAGTTTGGTTTGGTGTCTTATTTTGCTTCTAAATGTGGTGAGGGGAATGCATGTCTTTGGGGTATACTATTGAAGGCTGCAGTCAAATTAAAGTAGAAATAATAACTGTACTATAAAGTCAGTTAATAAGAAAAACTTACTAATTTAATAATAACTTAATAAGAAAACAAACTAATTTTATACTTATTTTTACTTTGCAGAGGAGCTCCATAAACATTATTACAAATATGAATTTGACATTCCGACTCATTGAATTGTTACTGATAATTGCTATACCCATTAAAAAGATAGAAAAACTTAACAAAAAACATCAAATAACTTACTCATCAGTAATTTATATTCTAACAACCTAGAACTAGAATTGAGAATGTAATTCAGCATTATAGACATCTTTCCACTGAAGAGTTCTTCAGAGTTAGGAGATACATTTTTTAAATGGCACTTGAGTGGACACTTTGAATATCTTCACTAATAACAATTTTAAAACCTAAACCAACAGTCACCCTTGACAAGGGATTACTGGGTGAGACTTGAAATTTAATTAGCTTCTTTGTTGTGATGTTTAAAACTTATTTTGAATTGGGTGGTGGTTTACACAGCAAATCAGCTTTAATTACTCCTACATGGAGTGTAGATTCATAATTTACTTTTATTTTAGTAAACTTTTGCATGTTCTCAGGTTAAAATTGAATGTCTTATGTTCAATCATGGTCAATGACTGTGTAATCCAAATTTCTCTGAATGACACCTGGTACAAATCACTTAAACAGTAGGGGTGGTGGGCAGTCTTTAAACTTTAGGTCTATCTGTTCTATGCATGCTTGACTGTTAGCTGACTACATTTTTTTCTGCTTCTTCTCAAACATTCAGAAAGCTCAGACTTCATTCACGTTTCAAAATTGTTGGTTATTATACCCCATAGTCTGATAGAAAGAGGAGGGTTAAAGATCAGGAAGAGAAATGCTGGCATAGCAGGATACTGTGGTGACAAAGCTGGGGGCAGCTGAGTTTCTAAGAATACAGAGAAGATGAGGGAGAGTTTGGAATATTGACAGGGGATCTGTCCCTTTATCTCTTCCTTGCAGTCTATTGAGCATTTCTCCCACTTATCTCTCTGTATCCATCCATGCATCCTTGACGCCATCATTATCATCATCATTAGCGTTGTCATCGGCATCATAACCAATTTATCTAGCTATGCAATAATTTATATGTCTCATACCATGTACGGTCATTCCCATTTTTTTGTTTTTTTCCTATCCACAGGCAATCATTCCCCAAGTAAATATTGCCCAACCTGGCTGTGGAGTAGTCAACACAGCTTTCGGGCAGAAAGACTAGCTTTCTGAAGGGCTGATTTTTTTTTTGAACTATTTAATTTTAAAGACCATGCCTAGCTGACACTTATGAAACTATTCTCCTTACATCCTTTCTGGGAGCAGGCAAAGTACAATGATTAATACATTATAACTTTCACAGCATAGCTAAAACCGATCCGAAACCTGTTGCTTGGTGCCAATTACAGCAGAAGCAAAGCTGCCTTCCGAAGAGAACTCAGAAGTTGTGGGAAGATCAAAGAAGGGTCAAGGGAATCTGAACACAGCTGCTCCCATTTCTCCTGCCCGCCTTTCCTGGCCTTAAAGTTGTCCCTAGCTGCTTTGCAAGCCAATCAGAAGCTGTCACGCCATATGACAGGAAAGAGAAGGAGTCAAACAATCACCTACTTCTTTGTCTCCATAGCTCATGTCTGATGAGTCTCAGCTGAACTTAATAAGCTGATGACAACCACACTTAGAGACCCCTGATCCTAAGCCTGGCAAGTCGCTGGGTGCAGTCTTGTTGTTCCGGGATGCTGTCAAGTTGATTCCAATTCAGAGAGATCCCATGGAAAACAGTTGAATGGTCTCAGAAAGTTTTCTTGGCTGTAGATTTCTAGGACTCTTCCCCACAATTCAGTTGGGTAGGTTCTAAATTGCCAATCTTTTTGATGAGTAATCTTGTTTTTTTAATAAATTATTTTATTGGGGGCTCGTACCAACTCTTATCACCATTCATCCATCCATCGTGTAAAGCGCATTTGTACATTTGCTGCCATCATCATTCTCAAAGCATTTGCTTTCTACTGCTGCCCTTGGCATCAGCTCCTCATTTTCCCCTCTGTCCTACCTCTCCCCTCCCTCATGAACCCTTGATATTTTTTTTTTTTTTTTTTTTTAGGCATCACTGCCCTGGTAGTGGGTAGGAGGCCCAGCCTTTGCTCCTGGGAGCCAGAATCGAACCTCCATCCCAGTGGGCCGCAGTCCCGCACACAACCACTATACCACCGGGGCTCAGCCCCGAACCCTTGATATTTTATAAATTATTATTATTTTGTCATATCATATACTGTCCGACATCTACCTTCACCCAATTTTCTGTTGTCCATCCCCCAGGGAGGTGGTTACATGTAGATCCTTGTAATCAGTTCCCGATTTCTATCCTCCCTCCACCCTCTTGGTATAACCACTCTCAGCACTTGTCCTGAAGGAATCATCTGTCCTGGATACCCTGTACTTCCAGTTCCTCTCTATACCAGTGTACATCCTCTGGTCTAGCCAGATTTGTAAGGTAGAATTAGAAGGAGTGTGACTGGTTGAGATGCAATTTCTGGGCTAACATATCACTGTGGATAGATAGTTATATATGAAGAAAGCTGGTGCATTTTTTTAAAAATACAATTTACTTCAATCTTACAAGAACTATTTTGAGTAATGGTACTTCATTACAAAAACTATTAATGCTCATGGAAGCAACAGTAGAGAAATCACTGCATTGGGAAAAACTCTGGAAAATAATCTCTTTTTAGTCTTTTTGCACACATGTGCGTCCATGTGTGTGTGCGCGCAAATGTCACTGTGGACTAAGGGTTACTTAATCCTAGTCTTACTATTTTTAGTTGCTTCAGGTGCATGTGAAAATGGGGCAATATAAAGGGAGATCCATGAAGAGTTAATGCATTTGAGATGTCGTGCTATGAAAATATGCTAAATATACCATGGATTGCCTAGGGAACAAACAGCCATCCTCGAAGGAATACAGCCAGAAGGCTGCTTAGAGAGGAGGATGAGGTGGTTGACTTACTTTCGATGTCTCATAAGGAAGACCAATCTCTAGAAACAAACTTCATATGTAGTGAAAAATGGTTGGTGAAATGGAAGGAACTTGTAGAAAAATGGTTGGTTAATCAATCCATGAGACTGATTGACATGGTTGCAATAGTGGGTTGAACATATCAAAGTTGTGAGGTTGGTAAAGGAGCAGGCATACTTTCTTTTCTTTCTTTTTTTGGCGGGGGGAGTTTTATTTTCTTTTATACATAAAATTGAGTCAGTGTTAACTCCATTGCAACTGACATCAACAAGTTTGGTGTCATGATCTGATCTCAATGAATGAATCATTTGACGGATTCGTCCATATGTGAATTATCCTAGAAAAATCCATAGCTCAACATTCACTGTAGATAGCAGTGGACTAAGGGCTACTTAATCCCAGCCTTACTATTTTTAGTTGCTTCAGGTACATGTGAAAACTGGGTAATATAAAGGGAGATCCATGAAGAGTTAATGCGTTTGAGATGTTGTGCTATGAAAATATGTCAGTTTGAGGAAAAATAAATAATAACCAATTTTAATTCACAGCCATAAGAAGTTAAAGTGATTCATAGTGACCCTAGAGGACTATAAATCTTTACAGGAATAAAAAAGGTTCATTTTTCTCCTGAACTGATTATAATGATCTATAGTACTTAGGAAGTTAAGGCCCATTCTAAACATTCCACAGAATCTCAAATCAGATTAAACGTGATATGTGACTCTCCATATCATCATCATTCTCTCTCACACATACACACACATACACACACATACACACATGGGCTGTCTGTACAGTCATAAATTATTTAATGAAACCTTTTATTAATTAAGATTCCTGCCTCAACCAATAGGCTGCTTCATGTACATTTTATAGAACATGTATCTTTCCTGCTTCTCTATTTTCTACCTACCATTCCTTCTTTTCTCTTACCTGTGATAGCTTTTCTTTTCTGTGATAGCTGCATTTTATAATCCTTTAAAAATTCCAACATCCTGTCATTTAACTATATTTATATTTGAAAGTTATTAATCATTTGAAAGTAATTAATCATGTTTTTATTCTGCCTAAAGTACTTCAAAGTTTTGAAGCATCTCAATGCTATAAAAAAATAGAATTGATCCAGTTCACTAAATGTTGACCCATTGATGAGCAAACGTGTGAAGTATGAACAAAAATGTATCTTCTAAACTTGCCATAGGAAACTTATCGACAGAATGGAGCTTTGTTTCAACACTTAATTTCAACACTTAAAATAGACTTGGGGAAATGTGAAACTGCATAAACATTATCTATTAATATGGTTTTGTGATAATTCACCCTTGGGATGTGAAAATAGACAGTTGACAAAGGTAGCAGCTGACCGAAAGGTTGGAGCTTCGAGTCCAATCAAAGATACCTGAGATGGAAGGTTAAGGTGGTCTTCTGTGTGTGGGTGTTAATATAGGTGAAAGGGATGTCAGTAGTCCAGAAGAGGGAAAGGAGATACCAGGGAACCAGTGGGGGCTCAACTATCGGGGGGTTCAGAAAATGGCTTAAATTGATGAATATGCAAAAATGCAAACCTTTAATTGATTTTTAATAAAGTTTAAATTAAAATAGATTAGTTCTTCCAAAATCAATGGAGTACAGTTCTGTTCTGACACACAGGGCATCAGTATAAGTCACAGATAATGTGGCAATCATTGGTTTGTGTCATTTTAATTGTTGTTTGGCTTAGTGACAACTCAGAAACTGTATTTGATCATAATTTAATTTTGCTATTTAAAGGTAGACAAAGTCAAAAGCTTCAAACATTCTGTTGTGGGGGCTTAGCTTTCAATATAATAGTGTTCTATTAATAGACTTCACGATATATTGCAACTGAGATATAGCATTTTCTTGAAATACCTAAAGTTGTGATTAATAGCAATTAAATAAGATATCCAAGGCTACATTGATGATGAGGTTTTACTCAATGTTGCAATGTAAAAATGCAACTGAGTAGTAGGAATTTGTTTTATTTTTCCACAGTTATGTTTTAACATTTCAGTCTTAGGTCTTTAAGGCCTTTAAGAAGCTTTGTGAGAGCAGTCAGGAGAAAACAATCAGAAAGGGGAATCTACTGACTCTGATGCTTGACATAGGGGTAACTTGTTTTTTAAAGATAAAATGCCCTTTGCCCCCAGTCCATTCCTCTCTAAAATAAAAGAACCATAGAATGTGAGCATTTGGAGGGTCTTCAAAAAGTGTTATTCTCTCCTTGAGGCAGCTTAAGTGTTGCTGGTTACGTTTTATTGTAACATAATTAAGGTAATTTGATTTTATATTTTGAAACTTATAAACATTACCACACTCAAAATAATGAGCACTTACATGACTACCACCACCCCATAGTCTCTCAAATCCTTTGCTAATCTAATCAAGACTCCGCTTCACTCTCACCCCCTAGTCCCAAGCAATCGCTGGCGTGCTTTCTGTTATTAGACACGTGTATGTTTGCTGAAATCTGGGGACAATATAACCATTCAATATCTATGTAGTTCGCCTCATTTCTTTCCTTCTGATAGAGGTTTAAAGTGGTCTCTGACTTCGGGGCACTTGCAATCTAGTGGAGAATGGTGACCGATAGGTCAGCAGTGCACACCCAGCAGCTGGTCCATGAGAGAAAGAGGAGACTGTCTGCTCTCATGCAGATTCACACTCGCAGAAACCCCTGAGGGTCTGTTGACCCTGTCCTGTAAAGTGGGATGTCATAATTGACTTGATGGCAGTGCGTATGCATGAAGAGTTTCTGAATTTTGACTTCTAATGCTCTGCCCATATAGAAAATACAGACGAGACATCTTTCTTAAATTTACATATTTTGCTTAAGGAGACAATGTTAGCATTCTGAACAAAGTATTTAGGATTCTGATTCCACTCAAAATATTTGATTTTCTACCTTTTTCCACTTATTCATTTTCAGCATTTTATCTATGTACTGCATTTTTCAGACCATAAGAAGCACCTGACCATAAGACACACCCAGTGTTTAGAGCAGGAAAACAAGAAAAAAAATACCCTGAACTAAATAATATCATCACAAGATGCACTTTAGGGATGAAAAAGTGGGTGTGTCTTATGGTCCAAAAATATGGTATTTACTTGTAGGTCACAATGCAAAATTAATATGTAAGTAATCCACAAAAATTAAGGTATTGGCCTTTGTACATATATTTACACAATATACTATGGTGGGAGATGGACTTTGGGCCTCTGCTCATACCCTCCCTCAATACAAGAACACTGTTCTAACCAACAGGCAGTCTGAGATGCTCACTCTCCTGACAAAATCACTGAAGACAAAATGGGTGCCTTAGCAAATGTGGTGAAGAAGGTGGATTGTGCTTGGCTATGAAAAGATAAAATATAGTGCTCATTTTGGCAGCATGTATAATAAAACTGGAACAATGCAGAGAAGATAAGCATGGCCCCTATGCAAGGATGACACACAAATTCGTGCAGCATTCCAAATGCTTAAGAGACATAGATACAGCGTCTTGAGTCTTAAAAGCTTGAACTTACACAAGCCGCCATTCAGCAGTGAAGCATCAAGTCCACATGGAAGAAGCACACCACCAGTGAGATCATGAGGAGTGACAGGGACCAGGTAATAGGCATCAGCAGACACATAACAAACAAAAACATGATGTTGAGAATGAGGGCTGGAGCAAAGATCCAAAGCCCTTCTGCACACAGTGGAACATTATCTCCACAGAGGGGCCACAGAGAAGGGACAAGTCCTATTCCTCTGGTTCCTTGAGGCTTCCTCAACAACATCCCCCCCCACACACACACACACACAAACACTTCTCCATGACCCACGACACCAGTGCTGCATCCCAATTCAGACTAGACTGCAACATGTGCATGGGTATCGAAAGGGAAGGGATTCATGACACACAGAATCCAGGAACAGGAGAGGGAATAGTGATACCAGAAGGGTAGGGGAAAGTAGGGGAGAGGAAGGGAAAAAGGGGAAACCGATCACAATGATTGAAACATAACCACACATCCCCCTACAGGGGGAAGCACAATGGAAAGCAGAGACGGAGGTCATTTGTGAGAGACGAAAATAACAATGTGCAATCTATTAGGGGGTTATGAGGTGGGGAGAGGGGAAGAGCTGATACCAAGGGCTTACTAGAAAGTAAATGTCTACGATAAGATGAAGGCAATATATGTACAAACTGCCTAATTCAATTGATGTATTGACTGTGATAAGAGTTATATGAGCCCCCATTGAAATGATTTTAAAAACAATCTAAGCATAGTAGGTTGTATTCCCTTCAGGATACTTCAAAGGAGAAGTCTTTCCCTTACCTGTTTTAGTTGTCAGGGTCCACCTTTCTTCCTTGGTTCATGGCCTCCTTCTTCCACCTTCAAAGTCAGTGATGCTGAATCTCTCTGGGTTCTGCTTCTGCTGTTTTCACTCCTTGTCACTGCAGATTCAGCCAGTAAAGATTCCCTCTGGGTTTTTTGATTCAGCTGGGCTCTTGTGATAATCCAGGATAATCTTTCCTCAAGGTCCTTAACCTTAATGACACCTACAAAGTTCATTTTACCATGTGAGGTAACATTCACGGGTTCTGGGGATTAGTATGTAGACATCTTTGGTGGCAGAGGGTCATATTCTGCTTATTATGAAGAAAAAAATAATTGAACCAGTTAGGGAGTATAAATCAGTGCACACACTTTGGAGAGGATCTGTGGGTGTGGTTTTCCACAACAGTACCAAAGTCAAGAAATGAAAGAAAATTAGCAGCAAAAAGAAAAGCAGACATTAGGATAGCACTCTTTAGTTACAAGTTGCCACACTTTTTATGAAAAGAGTAGACCCCCTTCCATGTTCCTTCATTATTTCAGTGAACTGATTACACTAATAGGCCTGTTGACTCATCTGTTTCTCCATCTGGATGGCAGATGTGACTCCATCATTTAGGTACTTGAATTTCTGTAGCAAACATTTATTAATTTAGATGAAAAGTATTAAGGTGAAATCAAAAGAGAATGGTAGGCCTTTTCTATGGCTAATAAGTATTTAATTATGGAGTTTGTCCAATAACATTTCTTACCATTATTTGGTCTAAAATTATTACCCATCTTTATGTATATGTAATTTATATGATATGAAAACCTAGGTTTAAAAATTATCATTATAAATCTTTTTTTTTGTGGGCATCACTGCCTCTGGTAGTCATGGACGCTACCCTGCTGCCACTGGATTTGAACCGCCAAGCCTGCAGGCTGCAGTTCTGCACTCAACCACTTATGCCACCGGGGCTCAGCCCTGTAAATCTTTTTTTAAAAAATATAGCAGAAATACTTATTTTGGAAAAACATGAAAATAAAATTTGAGCAACAAAATGAAAAGTACACAAAGCAATATCTTTTTAAAAGGACAGTTTAGGCTAAAAAACATTATTTAAAAAAGAAAATGAAAAAGTTAGATTTTAATATTACAGAAGGACTATTCCAGTATTTATAAGCTTAAACCTGATTGATATGCACTTTTAAATAAGAGCAAACTACAATAAGAAGTAGAGAAACTAGTTTAGAATCTAATGCTAAAGGGGCTACAAACATGGGCTTAAATACAATGATTGGGAATATGAAACAGGTGGTATTTCTCCCTGTCGCATAGAAGACTGCCAGGAGCTGGAACTACTGCAATAGCACTTCTCAGCAACAATGCCTGCCTCGGATGCTGAGTCAAAATATATTAGACTCTATTATCAGAGAGCAATTTCCTTCAATATTTTGTTCACTATCATCATTGTCATTATCATCCTAGCCTATGTCATGCACATGTCAAAGTTTTAATCAATGACTGTATAAATCCACAGTAATATATTTTTCAGAAAAAAGTGAGGATGTTGCCACTTTTGTGAAAGGCATGAATATTAAAATTTTCTCTGGTGTGATCAGGACCTACCTAACCACTATGCTGAGTTCAATAATGTTCTCGGCAAAATGTTTTTTAACTTAGAACAGATAAAACTATGATGTCTAGCTGCACATTAATTGAATGATAAGATTATGTTCTAGCTACTCAGTTATCAAAATAGGAAACTGTGACTTCCACAAACCTTAGTTAATAGAAAGGTAAGTCCTATTTTGAATATTTTAATAGAACATGGCTTGTTAATTAATACCTTTCTGTTCTAGGTAATTAAATGCCTGTGATTTGTGGCAGAATCCTTTTAAACTATCTTTTTTTCTTGTCAAATTGATTTTTATAAATAAACTGGATAAAATTAATATTCATTTGAACCTAATAGACTGTCACAGATATAGCTGAGTTTGATGTGATAAAACGAACTGGAGTTTGAAATCTACAGTTCAAGTTATAGAATTAGTGAGAGCAGAGGAAATCAGGATAGAAAACCCAGGAAGATGATATTACGTGTCCTTCTAAAAATGATTTTTCTACCTTTCATCAGAGTTCCATAAAGCAACAACTAATTTGATACTTGAAAAATTACTGAATTATGCAATAGAATTATTTCATTTATTCAAAAATTGAATTCATATATAAAAACAAACTAATACTATACTTACTTCTATAATTCTACTGTTACCTTCTGGAGACAATTTAAGAATCATCCAGTCAGCTTATTCTTTTTGTTTTGTTTTATTTTGGGGGCATCACTGCCCTCTGGTGGTGGTAGTAGGAAGCCCAGCCTTTGCTCCTGTGGAGCCGCTGCTGGAATTGAACCTCCATCCTAGTGGGCTGCAGTCCTGTGCACAACCACAACACCACCGGGGCTCAGCCTCAGTCAGCTTATTCTTGTGTCTAGAGAGAAAGAGGAAGCAATTGAGGCCAGAGGAGGGAATCTAGAGAGGGATTTCATGCTTACTAGACAACTCGGTGGTAGCAACCAAACTTAGCTGCTAACTGAGAGTCTGGCATTTGGCCTATTGGTTATGTGTTAGGCTGCAAACTGCAAACTCGACAGTTTGAGACCACCAGCTCCTCTGTGGAAGAAAGATGAGATTTTTTATTCCCATGAAGAGTTACAGTCTCAAAAACTCACAGAGACCCTCTGTTGGAATGAGCTCTTCTGAGAAGCATCAAGGGCCTGCTGATCTATTTTGAAAAACTGAGCCATTGAAAACCGTACGGAGACCATTCTCCCCAGACACATGCACTACCATGAGGTTCACCTTTGTCTTCCTGGAAATCGTTTTAAACGTTGCATTACCACAGCCACTGAGTTCATTATTGCCCAGGAGAGAACATTGTTATTAGGCGATGAAACTCACAGAAAGTCAAACCCGCTGGAAGTCGCCTAGACCGGACCTGAATTCAAGTCGGTTTGTCTGCAAAGCCTCATGCTTCTTCTCCCGTCCACTCTGCTGTTCTGCAACCTTGAGCCCCTGTGTTTCAGCTCCCTCCTCTCTAACAGCAGGTTTGATTACCCTAAAAAAACTACTCAGAGGAAATGTTCCAAATGTCTATGCTGCCAGGGTTACAGGAGTCCC
Organism: Nesogale talazaci; assembly: GCA_004026705.1. Taxonomy (NCBI): domain Eukaryota; kingdom Metazoa; phylum Chordata; class Mammalia; order Afrosoricida; family Tenrecidae; genus Nesogale; species Nesogale talazaci. The sequence goes on along the minus strand of PVJH01010092.1, from coordinate 62,451 downwards.
CCAAACATCTCAGGTTTCCTCGAATTAGCACTTTCAAAGCTGGAGCTTAGCTTCTTTTCAGCCCTTGGATCCTTTCGCTCCTCTCAAGGCATTTAGTGGCTCTCCTCCAGAAGCAGATGGACAGTGACATCTGTCATGCTGTCTGCAGGATGTGGGCTTGCTAGATTTCATACTTTTGCTCAGATGGTTTTGTCCGTCTTCCTACTGTGCATGAGATTTCTCTGAGGCTTCTTAATTGCCTCTCTGCCCCTCCCTCCCTTCTTCTTTTGTGATTATACGTGAAGTAGGAGATGTTGGGCCAAGATTTATGTACATTTTAAATAGATGTCTTCACCAAGTTGACTCTGCCTTCTGAATACTGTTGATATACAAACAAAAGAAGTGATCATCTAGGCTGTTTTCATGTGGGGAAATCTCTTATGTGTTGAGTAATAAGGAAGGTAGGAATATGTGGGAAATGGATTTGGTAAAGTTATTACAGGGATAACTGAGTGATATTTTTGAGAAAAATAATATGGTCATAGCATTTATAGAATATTTATCTTTGGTATGCCTGACTTATCTTGAAGTACAAAGGAGTATCATTTGAAAAACACACCAGTAGGGACTATGTAGCATTGCAGCAAGACATTTCTGGGGAAAATATTCATGGCTACACCATCCTGCCCAGCAATAGAGAGGTAGTTGAAATATATATATATATATATATATATATATATATATATATATATATATATATAAACCCAAGACTGGAGATATAATATCTTCTTAATGATAAAAATGCATAAAAATTCTAAATAAAACTGCAAGCACTGGTTGCCTGGGGGATTCTGGCTTATTGCTATTTTCCCTTTGTTTCATTATACTTTTCCAATATTTACAACCAGCAAAGCAAAATAAAGATTTATGTTGAAAAATAAAACCATAAGATATTATGAGTATTCTCAAGTGATCAATGAACCAACAAAAAAGATTGTTCTGACCAGGAACTATTTCCTATTGTTGTGACTTTTTGTGCTTCTATGGTTTTTCTGTTTAGAGTGAAGGCAGTAGAATTCAGGTAAGGGCTACAGACTAACTAACTCTGCAATAGAAAAAAGGCAATAGCAGAGTTATGCAATAGAAATTTCACAATCAGGACAGATCAAGAAGAGGTGTGAAGGTTATCAAATAAAGCATTTAGTTTAGAAATTAAATTATGAAGTGATGTACCTGTGAGTGTGTATGCCAAATAACATGACCATGAAATTACAGTGCCTTCACAGGTAACACATGATGAGATTCAGTAAAAAAATTTTGGCATGGAGCACCCATGCACATATGAGGAATGTTTTGTGACATTTCCAGAAGTGAACTTAAGCCTCATTCATCCTTCCTCCCATAGTATAGACAATTCTTATTGTTTTATTCATTTTCTCTCATTCTGTAGCTTACGGTTGTTGTTGGTGGTGTCCAGCTTATGTCACATTAAGTGAAGCTTCCATGTGATTAACAATAAAAATGGACATCATCCACATGACACAAAATGACATAACATGATTATGAAAATAGTGCTGGGGGAAAGAGGGTTATTGCAGTTGTGTACTCTTATGTCAATTTCAGGATTGGGAGTTTTGGAGTGGAGTCTATCCTGTCAATCTGGAGATAGCCAATGAGACCTCTGTGTGGGTATGCCTTTCTCCTGTGAATTCTGGGAAATCTAGTGAGACACAAGACTTAGTCCTTGGGAGACATTGGAGCTGACCAGACAATATGGCAGCATGCTGACAGATCCTGAGTCATGGAAATGGGAGGAGCTGGAAGAGAAGCCACATGGGCTTACCTTGATGGAACCAGACCTCTGAAGCTGGAAAATCTACATAGAGATCCCTACCAGCACTGAGATTCTTCCAGCACCTCTGGATACACAAGAGTCTTCACCCACTGGTCTGTAATTGTTCTGGTGTTGTTGCATGTACTTTGTGAGTCTTTATAGATTGGTATCAAACACAGGGGTGAGTATCAGACTTATGATCTTGGACTGGAGTGGGTTGGGATGCTTTCTCAATGTTCCATTCCTCTTTTGTATAAACCTCTCCCTTATAAACATGTGTGTGTGTTTATGAATTTGTATCTCTAGTCTACCCAGACTAAGACAGTTATTAATGCAGTTAACACCCACCCTCCAAAGTATGAGGTGTATTTATTTCTATACAATTAGTAAATAAGTCAAGTAAAAATTATTGAGGTGAAATGTGACTAGCACCTTCATTAGTTAATTTCATGTGTTTCTTTTTTTTCTTTCTTAAGAATACTTTTATTCAATAAAAAATAGTCTTCTGTCTAAAGCACCAAACAGGTGACCTTGAATTTAGGAATGTCTCCTCATGTATCAATTCATTCTTTTAAAAGACTTTAAAACACTTTCTTCCTCAGCCCTTTAATATCAGTTCCTCTTTATTTCTTCTCTGCCTCAACACTTATGAACTCTTAATATATTATACACTATTACCTTTATTTTTGCATGTCTTACACCATCTGATAAATACTTTCACCTACAATTCTGATATTTGTTCTCCTAGAATGGGGTTATGGTAACATCTGGACAAGTTCACATGATATAATTGATTTATGGACTGTTAAATTACATGTGATGGGCTGAGCCCCGGTGGCGTAGTGGGTGTGCACGAGACTGCGGCCCACTGGGAAGGAGGTTCAATTCCAGCAGTGGGGCTGGGCCTCCTACTCCCACCACTGGAGAGCAGTGATGCCCCCCCCAAAAAAAAATACATGTGAGAACCCTCAATAAAATTTATTATTTTGATATCTTACACCATCAGCTGTCTCCCTTCACCCATGTTTCTTTCTGTTGTTCTTCTCCCTGAGGTATGTATAGTGTGTGTGTGTGTGTGTGTTATACATCAACCCTCTTTATCCCCCTTCTTCCTTTACCTCTCCACTACCCTCATGGTGTGGCTACTCCCATTATTGTTCCTGAGGGATTCATCTGTCCTGCATTCCTGTGTCAAGAGCTCTTATCCGTGCCAATGTTCAGTCTAACTGGATTAGTAAGGTAGAACTGGGGTCCTGTTAGTTGGAGCAGGCAAGATTAGACTAGAGCAAAATAGATGAAGACAAAATGGATACCTAAGCAAATGTGGTGAAAAAAGCAGATGGTGCTTGGCTATTACAAGATATAGTATCAGGGGTCTTAAAGACTTGAAGTTAAGCAAGTGGCCATCTAGCAGGGAAGCAATAAAGCCCACATTGAAGAAGCACATCAGCCCCCAGTCTGTGTGATCACAAGGTGTCGATGGGCTCGGGTATCAGGTATCAGAAGATCCCAAACACATAATCATATCTATGTGAATAAGGGGTGTCAGAGTGAAAGGATGTCAGAGTGGAGACCCAAAACCCATCTGTAGACAACTGGACATCCCCTCACAGAGGGGTAACAAGGAAGGAATGAGTTAGCCAGAGTGCAGTAGAGCACCTACAAAGCGCACACTATTCCTCTAGTCCTTTCATGGCATTACTTTTAAACCTGGAGTTCCTTCTATCTGGGTGTTAATATATTTTCTGCAAAATATGTGTGTTCTTACAGGACATGTTTTTCTAAGATTGCACTTAGTCTTAGAAAGCTCCATATTGTCCTGCAAGACATCGAATCAACAAGAGCAAAACAAAATCACTGAGTGACAGCTGATGGAGTCCCGTTGGAACAATGATCAGGCATCAGGTGACTGCAAAGGAAAAGGTTGCTGTGTTGATCTCACTTAGCAGTTCAACAAGAAAAAAAGACTGATTGGCTCCCACAACTTCATAGCCGAATACTGCATGGGGCAGCTCTGTTCTGTCAGAGAGGGTCATTATGAGTCCAGGGAATCCACTGGAGAGTCCATAACATCAGTGACCATTTAAATCACCCTAGTGATGCCATAATAAGCCTTAAGATTGCAGGTGAAATGCTGAGAGAGTGGGTTAGCAGTTCAAATCCACCTACCGCTCCTTGGAAGAATGATGAGACTGTGTGTATCAATAAAGGTTTGTAGTCCAGAAAAACCTTAAGAATCGGTTTCACTATGTTTCATAGGTGTCCTATGAGTCTGAAGCGACTTGAAACAGTAGGTTTTGTTAGGCTTGGTTTTGTTAGGATACAATTGCTAAGCACTTTGCTCCTTAATCATAAAAAGCCAGGCTCAAACCCATCCTTGTGCCCTTCAGAGGGAAGACCTAGTGTACAGCTCCCATAAAGAGTCCATGAGCAAAAAAAAAAAAGGGGGGGGGCTGAGCCCCGGTGGCGTAGTGGTTGTGCGCGGGACTGCGGCCCACAGGGACGGAGGTTCAATTCCAGCAGTGGGGCTGGACCTCCTACTCCCACCACCGGAGAGCAGTGATGCCCCCCCCCCCCGAAAAAGAGTCCATGAGTTAGAATACATTCAGAAGCATGCAACAATAGTGAGAGGTCAGTTACTCTACTATCTTTTCTATGATAACGTCTTAAAAACATCTGTTGATCCAAGATTGAGTATGATGTGAATGGTTAGGGCTGTACTCGGTTCTATTTTCCTCTGTGTGTGTGTATGTGTGTGTTTTCTGGAAAGCCACCCTACAAAATACTTATATGAAGAAGAAGAGTTGAAAGCAGAAAACAGCAATATTATAATTTCTATTGGGTGAAATTCTAGAATGATTTAAAAAAAACTATTTTAGTAGAAAGTCATGTTCAGGGAGAAAACTCGATTTTGGGGGGAACTTTTAGTATTATATTTAGAACTACTTTTAAACTTTTATTCAACCACTAACTTTTGTCCCATGATAAAGGAAAAAGATTAAGAGATTTCAAGTCGGACATTTCCATGATCCTTAGATTTTGGTTAAGACTGTTATTCCAGATCAAACACTTAAAGCCTGATTGCATGTGTGGTCAGTTGCAGGTGCAATAGCCTTCGAGAATGATTAATGTTAGCCCAAGTCACAAGAGCCTGACTTCTGCATCTGAAGTCTCATTGATTAATTTACCATGAAAGCACGGTTTAGCACAATAGAGGATCAGTCACCTGTGTAAGACACTCCCTTTGGGGGAGTCAATGTACTCTGGTGACCAAATTATGCATGGAAACCTTAGAGGCTATGAAATTAGAGTGATGGGAATTGACTATAGACAGATATTTCTTTCCACCTAAGGGAACCTAATAATTTTCCCTTCTAACCCCCCATGGCCAGGAATTTTTTAATTATAACAACCAGATATATTGTCTAGATATCCCCTTAAAAATTCTTACCCTTCCATTCCTCTTTACAGTGTCTGGGGTTACAGTAGCATACTGTGCTTAAGTCATGCTTTTTGAAATCTTGTTTCTGTTTCTAAATGATAGCATATTTCTATCTGATGGAATATTTTGGATTGGGATTACTTGCTATGATTTGGATACCTTTCATTAAAAAAGGAAATCATCGGGGCTGAGCCCCGGTGGCGTAGTGGTTGTGCACGCGGGACTGCGGCCCACTGGGATGGAGGTTCAATTCCAGCAGTGGAGCTGGGCCTCCTACTCCCACCACCAGAGAGCAGTGATGTCCCCCCCCCCCCCCCGCCAAAAAAAGGAAACCATCAGAAAACAGTAATATGAGACAGGCTACAATGAATTCCTGCTTTCATGTATTGCTTCTTCTTTCTTGCCTCTTTTAATTTCAGAGTTTGAACCATCTGGCTTGATTACTATTCTAGTCTCTTGGCTTGGGACTTCTTTCCTTTTGGAATGCTGAAGCGTTTGTTAGCTAAGGTCTGGATTTTAAGGTTATACCATATTTTAATAGATTATCTAAAACCAATACATAGATAGCACTGTCTGCTTTCATATATGCTGCATCCAGTTATTTTTATGGAAGATGTTTTCTTTTTAAATATTAGTTTTCTATGATAAAGTTAGGTCATAATTTGATTTGTGGGCCAAAGGCTAACAAGACAAAATCATTATTGAAATTTGAATCCCACAAATCACCTTCAGAGAACTAATAATGCATTTTAAAAATATTCTAAGGGAACATTTTAAAAAATTGTCATTTTTACCAACTTATGGTGTTTTCATGGTGTTTTAATGAACACGAATATGTGTGTATCTCAGTTGGAAATGAACACATCAACATGAAGCTTGCAGGAAGTAGTGAGTTTTTGAAAATGAAAACGATGAATTCAGTAGGCACATTGTATTTCTCTATGATGTCCTTACCAGGTGCAGCACATTGCTTTTGTGCGCTCTCTTTTAGAATCACACCAAAAGTGTCAGGCAGAGGAAGTAGCTGAAGATCCGACACCAGAACAATCCATTTGTTGTGGATATTGCCAAATGCATATCTTTTTGGACAAAATATGATGATAGCAGTAGCTGGGTTCCTTAACTCAAAAATGGGGCTTTTTACTTACGTGAACAGTGACAGTCAGAGAGACTCACAGAGTGGTTTTTCCATGTCCTGTAGGCTCACTCTGAGTTGCCTTTGACTCATTAGCAGTGGGTTTGTTTTTGTTTGGTTTGGGGGTTCCTTAACCTACATCTCGCTAAAATTATGTCTTTAAAAATAATCTATAAGGAGCACGGCCATTTTCCTTTAATTAAGGGATTTGGTGCTACATGGCTTAAACATTGGGCTGCTAACTTCATGGTGGTTGATTCAAACCCAGCAGTCCACACTGAGAGAAAAAGGTGAGCTATGTGCTCCTGTCACAATTGACAAGTTCAGAAACCTCAGGAGGAGATTTTTCTTTCCTATGAGAGCAAAGCTCTCCTGTGGTTTTACTCTTGTATGGTCACTATGAGCTAAAATAAGTCAATGGTAGTGGAACTGGTTTATATCACCAAACTATCGCATGGCACCCTTGAGAGAGAGAGAGAGAGAATGAGAGAGAAAGAGATGTATATATTATTTCTTTGAGCATCTTTGGATTTAGATTATCTATGTATCCATGATGTGGATATTTTCCCATGAATACATCTTCAGAATGGAATGTTATTTAACTCCGTGGAAAGTCTAGGCATCCTAAGCTTAATAGTAGGAAGGGAGGAAAGGACAGGAAATCTGCCTTGTTCATTGTGAGGCCTTTCCAAGAAATGAAGATGCTGCATGATTGCCTGCACACCAGAAGATTGAAGAATACATTGCAGAAGATAGGATGTTTAATTTTCACTCTCACACCAAATCCATGCCCTACAGATTGTCTATGATAACTTGGAGAAGTTAACAGCCCATTCAAATATTGATCAAAGACAGAGTACTACCCAATGGAAACTTCTGACAGTCAGTTGAAGATCCAATCCATCTTATGTCATGATGTGCCTACATCCATGAATGGCATTCCTGGTGATACAGATACAGAATATGCTTGGATTCTGAAAGAATTTTTGAAGGTTTACAATATTCTCCTTCAGAAGAAAAGTCTCACCTCACTGGCATCTCTTGGTGATGCAACAGGCCCAACACCATGTGGGTTTCAGAGACCATAACGCCTTACAGGAGTAGAAAGTCCTGTCTTTCTTATGGTTTCTGGAACCGCCAACCTGTAGTCTCATACTTAAAAATAAAAGCAGCCATTGAAAAACTTGTGCAACACAGCTCTGTTTCAACCCAGGTGGGGTCACCACCAGGCATTGTTGCCTCCACAGAGACTGTTGATTGGTAAGAATGCAAAGTGATCTGGCAAAGAGCGTCCTTCAGGGTCAACTCAGGATACACAGGTAGTCGACTTCACGTTGTTACAGGTGCAGCATTAGGAAAAATCTGTCTTCATTGGGAGCACCATGCATCATCGTTCTGATTTGTTTCCATTGAAAGTTTAGTCTGGCTGTCTGCTTCTGTAGCTTCCCAAATCCACTTTTGAGCAGAGGGCATCTGTACTCACCCATCCCTCTAACACACACAAACACACAGAGCATTTGTTTGTTTGCTGAAATGTAAAATAATTTTTAGTTTGAACCGGAACAAGTCACAACCAAACCTTCAAGGAGTCCCAGAGAAATAAAATGCTGTGGACTTTTAATTTAAGTATGCTCAAAGCAGCCTGTAAGATAGGCATTTTAATGAAGTGATAACCGGTCATTAAATAATTTTGACCCTAGGTTCTGCCTGAATTGCTAATAAGGCAGATAAATAGAGTAACCACAAAATAGTGTTTAAATTATATGTATAAACAAGCCTATTAATCTTCTGCTCAGTTCTCCTGACTTCACCCGGAGACCCTCTGGGATGACCCTTTCTTATTAGGGAGTGACAAAATCTATCAACAAGTATTTTGGTGGTTTGTATAATTGTTTGATTTTTTTAATAAATAAAAGTTTCTTATACCTTTCATATGTTTTTTGAGCAGAAATCCATTGATTGAAAGGGTGGCATATTAGAATACTGACATTATGTAAACTTTAAACTTCACATTGTAAAAATATGAGCTAAAAAAACCTTAGGAAAATATTTTCAAGGGGAAAATACATGAAGCCTATAACACCTTAATCCTAAAAGATAACTTCAACCGCTCTTGGAAAAACAGGAGTATTATAATAGAAAAGTTAGTTCAAACAAAATATCATAAAAGCTTAAACCTATTTAAACAACAGAGATAACTAGCTCAATATAAGCAAATCCTTTTAAAAGGAGCCTACAAAATGCTCTTGAAGGAACCTACTAGTTCCTTCCAATATTTCCTTTTACTTTCCTCTTGACTCACTATTATGCTCAGTCTTTATTGGCTTTCAGTATTTCCGCTCAGTTACATTATCCTTGCTCAAGCCCTAGAAGCAACAAAACCCTCCTGAAAGAAGCACATCATGAGATGTTGAAGGGATCGGGGGTTAGGCATCAAAGAACAAAAAAAGTCTTATCATTGTGTGCTCACCTTTCTGGTATGATTACAGAAGACAAATAGGTGCATAAGCAAATGTGGTGGGGAATGCTGATGGTGCTCAGCTATCAAAAGATATAGCATCTGGGGTCTTGAAAGCTTCAAGGTAAAAGAGAGGTCATCTAGCTCAGAAGCAATAAAGCCTACATGGAAGAAGCACAGCACCCTGTGTGGTCATGAGGTGTCTAAGGGATCAGCTATCAGGCATCAAGGAACAAAAACTCATATCACTGTGAATGAGGGGGGTGCACATTGGGAACCCAAAGCCCATTTGAAGGTAACAGGACATCCCCTTACAGAAGGGTTTCAGGGAAGAGATGAGCCAGTCAGGGTGCAGTGTAGCAATGATGAAACATACAACTTTCCTCTAGTTCTTAATTGCTTCTTCCAACCCACCCCCCACTATCATTATCCCAATTCTACCTTACAAATCTGGCTAGACCAGAGGATGCACACTGGTACAGGTAGGAACTGGAAACACAGGGAATCCAGGACAGATAAGGGCTGTCAACACACAGAATGTAGGACAGATTCAACCCATAGGCGCTGTAATAGGAATAGCGATATCATGAGGGTAGGGGAAGATGGAGAGAGAAGAGGGGAGAAAGGAGAAGCCAATTGCAATAATCGATGTATAAATCACACATCCTCCTCCAAGGGGGATGAACAACAGAAACTTGGGTGAAGGAAGATAATTAAGGGTGTAAGACTTGAACATAATGATTAATAATTTATCAAGGTCTCATGAAGATAGGAGGGTGGGGGAGTGAGAGGAAGAAGAATCTGATACCAAGGGTTCAAGTAGGAAGAAAATGTTTTTAAAATGATGGCATCATGTGCTAAACCCCGGTGGCATAGTGGTTGTGTGTGGGACTATAGGCCATAGGGTTGGTGGTACAAATCCAGCAGCAGCTCTCTAGGGGCAAGACTGGACCTCCTACTCCCACCAGGGGGCAGTGATGCCCACAAAAACAAACAAAAAACTAACAAAAATGATGACAATATATGTACAAATGTGCTTGACACAATTGAAGTATGCTTTGTCATAAGATCTGTAAGAGCCCCGAATAAAATGATTTATTTAAAAAGATCCAAATACATAGATAGATACATAGATAAATAATAAACAAGAAAAGTCTCTGGCTTAACATCTGACCCATGGACTTGAACTAGACTGGACTTAACCAGTTTCACAAATATATGAGCAACTTTTTATGTAAAATTCTAATTATATCTTGTGTGCAAGTATCTATTATAGCATATATATATATACATATAGACATGTCACTGGATTGGCATTTTAGAAACATGTAATATTTAGTGTAAAGCATGTTTATCTTAAACATGGTATTTTAAATATGTTGGATAATTTTACAGATGTAATATAACTCTCAAAATATGAGTATTGAATAACTGGGAAAGTTATAGTACTTAAATTAAAATGTTTCAGTAAGATAATTGAATTCACGTAAATCTTTTTCACAAAGTATTGCCAGCACTATTAATTTAGAAATGATAGCATAGAATGTCGTTTATAATTATGGTGAATGTCTATGAACTACCTAATAATCAACTGCAAAGGGACTATGTATTTTTTATGAACCTTTGCTGAGTAAAATAAAACAAATATAAATAAATGATCATAGCATTTTCTTACTCAGAAGACTGAAACACATTAATTTGTTGATGTATACACCTTGGAATGAGTACCTGGGCCTAGTGTCCCAGGATCTTAGTCTTCAGGGACACCAAGGTCAATGCACATGACATTGCTAGCAGACCTCTATGTTAGTCCAGGTAGACAAGAGAAACAAATTCACAGACACACATATGGATATAAGGGTAAGGCTTATATACAAGAGGAATGGAACATTGAGAAAGCATCCCAACCCAGTCCAGGTCAAAGTCATAAGTCCTGTTACTTCGTGAGTCGGAAGGAGACTATATAGACTGATATCGGGCATATGGGCTAATATCAGACTTATGACTTTGAACTAGACTGGGTTGAGATGCTTTCTCAATGTCGCATTCCTCTTGTATATAAACCTTTTCCTTATATCCATGTGTGTCTATGAATTTGTTCCTCTAGTTTACCCAGACTAACACACCTACTTTAAATTGTGAAAAAATTCAATTTAAAAATTATACTTCACACAGAAAGATGCAAGGTATGAGAAAGCAAACAAATACTGAATAAACTCAATTTCCCCTGCATCCCCCAAGTCCTGAGAAAGAGGAGAGAATTGGACTACATCAGTGGTGTAAAATAAATGGCTAGTAGCATTGGAAGAAATTTTAGTTAGATGCACATTATATACACATTGCTACAGAAAAAGAAAATCTATTTCAATATCAGTTTCTTTAGGTAAAAATAAATACTTCAAACATGGTGGAAGAAATTTCAAAGAAAAATAAAGATAAACAAGTTTGATCATTATAAAAATGAAAACAAACAAGCAACATAAGATCCCACACAGCAAAATAATTAGATTTATGCAGTCAACTAAAAATATATTGGGAGAAAATACAAAAATTTAAAAGATGGTATACCTATGTGCTTAAGTATTACATATCTTAAATGTATTTAATAGGCAAATATGTAACTTGCTAAAGAAGAGCCTTCAAATTAAGTGAATAAAAAGCATAATAAAATATCTTAAAAGAGGATTTACAATTGAATGATAAATGTGGATATAAAGAATAATCAACACCCCTATTATACATGGTAAAACAAAGGAAAGATAAAAGGAAGAAAGAGACGGAAAATAAAATGGGATGAAGACAATGCCTTCTCCTGCTCAGGTTGCCATGTCTGTTACTTTTGGCTGTCTGCTTAAAAAACTAACTTGAAAGATTACCAATATTCTCAGGCATCGATAGCTTTTTACATGCTGGTCTCAATTCTAGCATTGGAAAGTTAACAAGTAACTCAAATGAAAAAAAGACGTAGATCTATATGCTCAACTGGAATGCTGCATACACTGCTTACCATACACCATCCTGTGAAAAATAGGACATACACTGAAGAGTGAACAACATGCGAATGATGAGAAGTGTGTTTTATGGTAAGGCCAGAAAAACAGATTCCAAACATTAACAATGGCAGATCAAACCAATACAGACATATGTTTGATAAGATACTTCCTACTTCATCTACATTTGAAACACACATGTCATGCTTGAAAAATGAATTTATGAATGGGCTTATTTTCCAAAATTATTTGATTTTTCAGTACAAAAAGATTAAGACTAAAGAGAATAAAAGAAGACAAAGGAACTATTTTGTATTACATATGTCTGTCTGTTAGATACAGAAATATAAAATTGAAGGAAGGAAATTAAACAAACAATCACAAGTGTAGTTTCTCATTCATTTCAGGCCAGGTTTTTCTGCAGAAGGGCTGCAGTCTTGAATTCAAAGCTTGGCGGCCATTTGGAATCATTTGTAGCTTGAGTGTCAGGAAGCCCATAGGATAGCGTCTAGATGGTAACGCCTTATTACAGAAGAGTTTATTAGTGGAGATTTCCTGTGCACTCAAATTTGGAGCACAGGATTATTGTCTGATCTCAGTAGACTATGTGTTTCTCTTTCTACAAAGTAAACTTTAAGCAACCAAATAAGCCAGTGGTGATAGTTACTTAGTAACAAAGCAAGGCTATTTCCTTTCTGCCTTTCTGCTTGAGAAACTGCATGCTGAGCCAGGTGTACACCTTGAACATCGAATATCTGTTTCTTCTGTGGCAATTTTCCAACTACAGGGAAACATGAGAAAGTTGAATGTGTGAAAATTACTGTTCTTAGATGTTTCCCTTTCAATCAGGTGCCCAGGAGGACTCCTGATTGTCTATAGAAGTTTCCAAACTGAAGAAATAATTCGAATACAATAAAAGGTAATTCATGGTCATGAAAAGGAGGTCTCAGGTGATGCAAATAGTTCACCCATCCTGGAAGCTGGCTTTTCAGGCCTACCCAGAGGCACCTCATGAAGGAAGGCCGGTGGTCTCCTGCCAGACAATCAGTCATTGCAAACCCTACGGCACAGACTTTTATTATGACTTGCCAAGTCATAGTTGATATGATGACTTGTTTGGGTGACATGAAGACTTGGCTGGGTAGATACCATGACTTACAGCAGAGCAAAGGAGCAAGACAACACCAGCCCTCCAAATGTTCTGACCACCATGAAAACTCCCATTCCCTAAAATGACTTGATCTTCATTCGCCCTACGTGGATATTAGCTTCACCTTACTGAAAGGTCAGCAGTTCGAACCCACCAGCCAGTCTGTGAGAAAAAGATGTGATTTCCATTAAAGAGATTTACAACCTGTGACACAGCCCACGATTCCTATGACTCCCCTCTACTTGGTTCTCTGGATCACTATGAAATGGGATCAGCTTGATGCTCATGTGTTTAGTTTTGGTTAGAGCACTTAAAAACACCTAATACTTGGGCCAGAATACAAATGGAGTAAAAGAAAATCTCTTGGGGGTGGAACCAGGTGTTGTTCTTCTTAACTCCTCAGTGGTTCTAATAATATGCTACCAATGTTGAGAGCCAGACATGTAATAAAACACGATTGCACAGGAGAGTTATTTCACAAAATAGGTGAGTATAGGAATTATAAACATAAATGCCTATGAGTCCTTACAGATAATTAAAATGGCAGAAGTTAGTCATATTCTTTTTCCCCATAATAATGTCTTTAGTGATATCCTTTCAGCACAGCATCCTTATTTAATTATTGAACACACAAGGAGAGTGATAGCTTTGATAGATATAAATCTATTTTCTTTTATTTTTTCTTAAAGCGAATGTCCATTCAAAGCTATCTTTCATGTGCCCAATTTTGTGAGAGGCTCAGGTATGATGGCATGAGAAGTGCAGAAAAAGTTGCAGTTTTCAAAGGTCTTGTCTTGCTTGACTCCACAACCAACACTCTGGAAGCTGCAGTCAAGAGATTAAGAGATGTCTTACATCCATTGTCCAACAAGGAGAGTGATAGCTTTGATAGATATAAATCTATTTTCTTTTATTTTTTCTTAAAGCGAATGTCCATTCAAAGCTATCTTTCATGTGCCCAATTTTGTGAGAGGCTCAAGTATGATGGCATGAGAAGTGCAGAAAAAGTTGCAGTTTTCAAAGGTCTTGTCTTGCTTGACTCCACAACCAACACTCTGGAAGCTGCAGTCAAGAAATTAAGAGATGTCTTACATCCATTGTCCATGTGAAAATTGGACGCTGACTAAGGTTGAAGGGGAAACAATGCATGTGAATTATAGTGCTGGAGAATATTGAAGGTACCATAGTCTCAAATGTTGAAAATGATTTGTCTCAGAAGCACTGCCACCATGCTCCTTAAAGGAAAGAAAGCATAGTGAGACTTCATTTTCCATACTTGGCCATGCTGTCAGGAGGTATCCGGCTATGGAGAACATCATGTTCCACAAAGTGGAGAGGCAGCAAACATGAGAAAGGTCCTCATCGTGATGGATGGACGCAGTGGCTGCCGCCATGGGCTCAGGCACAGGAAGAAGCATGAGGACAGAGCAGGGCCGTGCAGTGTTGGGTCTGTTGTGCTATGGCTCTAACCAACACAGCAGCCCCTGACAGTAACAACAAGCATAAGAAATAGGATATATTTTACTTCCCACTTTTCAGGATGCAAATATCAGCAGCAGTGTGATTTTTTTTTTTAAAAGAGCATGTGATATCTGTAATCTACACCCTGAGCTATTCAACCACACTTATGGTGGCCATGTTGATTAACACATCTGACCACTGTCGTGTTTTCTGCTATTGCATTTATGATGAAAATTCAAGTTTGTATGTGAAGTCGCTCTATTTTTTTTTAATTTTAAATTAATTCAAAAATACTTGGAAATTCATTTTGGACCCAAAAAATATTTGTGGACCTTTTTTCTGCTCATAGGAGACATCTGGCTCACAAGTGACAGTTCCTACTCCCTGATCTAAGGAGCCCTGGTGGCACCGCAGGTCAATGGTTCAAATCCACCAGCAGAGGGCCACTATAAATTTAAATCGAATTGATGACAGTGGGTTTGGATTTGCTTTTCTTTGTCTAATGTAACCACTAGGTAGGGTGCTACCAGCAAGGTCAGCCATTTGAAACCAGCAGCCACTCCCTGGGAGGTAGATGGGGTTTTCTACTCCCGTAAAGAGATGCTCACAGTGGCAGGTCTGCCCTGTCCTATAGGGTGGCTATGGATTGCCATCAACTCCGTGGCAGTGAGTTTGGTTTTTAAGGTTCCTGTTGAGAGGTATGTGCTCAACTGATCTCGTTGCACTCTGAGGAATAATCAATAATATACTACTATCAAATAAATAGAATGGGCATTCCATTGTAAAAGATCCTTACTTTCAGAAACAAAATGACCCCAACTAACAAGGTAGCTACCATTTAATTGATCTCAACTCATGGTGAACCCACGTATGCCAAGGCAGACTCATGCCGCAGAGGGTTGGTTTATAGTGACTGATGTTTGGGAAGTAGATCTCCCAGTCCTTTTTTTAAATGCTGGTGAACCAGCCTTCCAATTAGTAGTTGAAGATTTAACATTTTCACCATCCAGGGACTGGTCTAAAAATGAAATTGAGGTGTAGGAGCTAAGAACATGGTCAGAGATGATTGGTCAAAGAGATTTAATGAGAGACTCTAAACAATGTCATTAAACTGTCTACTCCTGTAAAGAGTTACAGTATCAGAATCCCCCAGGAGCACTTCAACCCTGAGTTGGAATTAATTTGATGGCAGAGAGTTTGAATCTTGAGGACAACTTAGGACTATGGGATCAGTTATATGAAAGATAAGGAGTTCAGGAGTAAATCAAACAGTAGTTGAATCTATGGCCTTGGAACACAACTTTTCATTGTTCTCCATGATTTCTTAATGTGGAAAATATGGCTGTCTTTTGTTAACTGTATGGCTACTCCCACCAGGCTAGATCTGGGGAAGAACATTATTCTTAACTTTAGTATGTACAGGTTCACCTAGGAGACTTGTTATACCACTGCTCTGGGCCTCCCCCATAAAGCCTCTGACCCAGTAGCAGTCTGGATGGAAGCTGAGAATGTACACTTGTTTCCCAGCTATACTGATGCTCTGAGTCTGGGAACCACATTTCCAGATGTTCAGGTTTATAGCTCTTTCATTCCAGTATTCCTACAGCCCTGTTTCCATGCCCTTTGTCTGTACATTAGTAAGAAATGATGTTCTTAAGATGTTTTTATTATTAAAACTGGTTCTTAATAAAATACAAATGCTGAATAAAATCATAGAACTATTTTTCCTTGGGTTGGTACTATCCGTTTTGGTTTTAGGCATTAGTAATTTGTGGTGCCGCTTGATTTCCTTACATGTATAAGAACATTTTTATGGGAGTTTTGCATAGCAATCAGTGGAAGCTGTTTGCACACTTGTATATTTTCAAGCATCTCAGTAAGAAGGGTAGGGATGGGTGACATGTCGCCCTCTGCTCTGTGTGACCCAAACATATGTGTATGGTAAAATGATCAGATGTCCCGCTTTTGTCTGGACAGTCCAATTTTAAACACTTTTTCCCACATGCTGCAGCGTTTTTAAAAAGTCTCAATTTTTGGAAAGAATGTATGACAAGCTATGGAACAGTGGGAGAACAGGAAGGGAATATACCCCCTCTACCCCCCATCCCTACCCCCCAGTCAATGGTATCCTGCTGTACCAATGTAAAAATCTGGTCACTTTAGATGGATTGATTGTCAGTTCAAACATTTTGTTGTCTTTTTCTTATGCCTTTATCTGATGCTATTTTTTCAGAGTCGAGTCAGCGAGGCACATCCTGGAAGCTGTTTATGATTTCCTTCTTATTACTAAGTTAGTTAGGGGAGCTGCCATTTGTCAGAGTGGTAGAGACCCATTAATTGAACTCTCTTGAGATCACAATTACCGAGAGAGGAAAGAATTATTCTATTCACCTCTGCCAGCCATGTCTTTCTTTATTTTTCTTCTAGAGAGGCTATTATGTATTAGTTGCATATAGAGCAGATGTTGAAAGAAACAGGCTAGTGGGCTTCATTTCCGGCGAAGACATCATAATCATGTGGGGGGATTTCAGGTGGAAGGGGTTCTTGGACTTCACCCCAGGCTAATTAAATCACAGGGTCTGTGGATGGAACCTGGCACAAGTGAATTTTAAATTGTGTCTACGTGCTCAATTGTTGACCTGCATTACAGTCTCCTAGGGGGCCTCGGGAACAGATTGCTGCAATCTATGATGATGGAATGGATTGGGCCGGAGCCCTGAGAATTTGCATTTGTAACAAATGCTGAGGTGATGCTGACACTGCTGCTCACGAGACGATGTTCTGAGAACCACTTCCCTCAGGGATGACAATGGACAACCAGGGGTAGTCACCACTGCTGCTCTGAAGGCCAGCTCTTAGCAACTCCAATTTTTTCATCTTGGTTTTCTTACCAGGCTGAGTTGGTGTTGTTTGGTGTTTGGTGTCCGGGCTTAATTGTGACACCCCCTCCTCCTCACCCCATGACAGACTCGAAGTGCACCCATGGGATTTGCAATAGCCCTTGAATCCTCAGTGAACCAATCCTACCGAGTCAAGGGGTGAAAGTTGCCGTCTTATTAACTTTGGAGCCCAGTAAAGTTTATGGCAACTTAACTTTGTAATTAAGGAGGCAATCATTTTGTCTCAAAATTTACATTTCAGCCAAATGCATCTGCATCCATCAGTCTCAAAAAGCGCTAGTTTTGCTCATGTTTTCTGCAATGTTTTTCTGGAATATGCTCAAATCCTGAAATTGGAGAAAAGCAACAATAGCAGCCTAAGCAGGCACAGAATAAATTAGAAGTGGGCAGTTTTCTGCATGGTAATACTTTGACATATTGAATTCAGTCATTGTTTTATGAGTCTTACTATTCCTGGAAAGGTTATTTTTATAGAAATGGCTAAAGATCAGCCCCCAGCTCAGTGAATCTTAGCAGTTTTCAAAAGCTTGGTTCTTGATCTTCTCCTGTTACTGTAATATGCCAAGCACATATCAATGGTCATGAAGCAACCTCTGTAACATGTACCCATAGTGGTTTTTCTCACCATGTTGAATGTGTGTAGTACCTCTGGTTAATGTGATGAGAAAAGCATCAACTTCAAAGACACAAATGTATTTTTATTACAAGATATATTTTTGCATGTATGGACAGATAACTTGATTTCTTGAAGCCTAGGTTCCTTATCTGCAACATAGTGATCTCTGTCTTACAGGGGGTAATTTGAGGATCAAATGGAACAAGGAATGGCTAGTCTCTCCACCCTGCACTCCCAGTATAGTGTTTGCTAGTCAGTGCTCAGTAAATTCAACTCCCCCAAACTCACTGTCATCCATGCTTTTCTGATCATAGCAGCTCCATAGGAGTGGTTGAACTGTCCTTGGGAGATTCCAAGACTGTCATTCTCTTTTTTAAAAAAAAATCATTTTATTGGGGGCTTGTACAACTCTTATCACAACTCATCCATCCATCCATTGTGTTAAGCACATTTGTACATTTGCTGCCATCATCATTCTCAAAATATTTGCTTTCTACCTGAGCTCTTCATCAGCTCCTCTTCTTCCCTCCCTCCCCACCTCCCTCTTCCTCATGAACCCTTGAAAATTTGTTAATTATTATTATTTTATCATATATAATATTGCCAAGACTACAATTCTTTATGGGAGTAGAAAGTCTCTTTTTTCATTTGAGAAGGAGCTGGTGATTTCAAACTACTTGCCTGTGATTACCAGCTCAATGCTTACTCACTACACTACACTACACTACACTACACTACACTACACTAAATCAAGCAAACCCATTGCCCTCATTTTGACGCAAACCCCATGGGTTTCTTAGACTCTGTTTACAGAACTAGAAAGTCAGGTCTTTCTTGCTGGTGGTTTCAAACTTCTGACCATAAGAATCACAGCCCAATGCATATCCAATACACCACCAGGGCTCCTACTACATGGCCAGGGTGCCATAAGTGAGAGCTATTTTCTGGGTGGTGCTGGAAAGGATGATGTTTGAGCTCTAAGTCTTATATGTATGCATATACAGGAGGGAAGACTATCAAAGCAAGAGATTCATCCAGTCCATACTTTTGCAGATATAATTCCTAACCAAAATTTTAGTTCTGTAACACCTATGGACGTGTTTGTTGTGACATGCCTTTTAGGCGCTATTTAAAATGTGAACTCCCAGGAGCAATATGTTTATATTTCATTTAAAACAGGACTTGATTTAATTAAAGGATTACTTTTGCACTCTAGCCGGTTTTCATTGCTTTAAGGTTTGTCAACCTTCCTTGTAATTACCATGTGGCTGATGCCTCATGAGATTGTGTTTATCTCACACCTTAAATAATCCTAACAACACAGACTCCTCACCATGTGAAATAAAAAACACCTTGAAAGTACCCGCCATCAAGGAGGTGGGCAGACACTGCAGGTTGTAGTAACTTTTTCAAGCAGTAGCAGTTTGGGAGAAATTAAACCCCTGGGGAAAACAGAACCCAAACCCAAAACAGAACCAAACCTCTTTCCCTGTGGTCCAGTCCATTCTAACACATAGTGCTGCTGCAGGACTGGAGAAAGCGGCCACTGTGGGTTTTGAGCCAACTCTTGATGGGAATAGAAAGCTTCCTTTTTCTCATGTAGTTTCAAATTGTTTCAAATGGTTCATCGTGAGTTTAGCCAACCCAACAAGTAATCACTGTGCCACTTTTTCATTTTGCTGGTCTGTTAGTGTAACAGGCTGGAATATGATGGTGAGTGGTGTACCAGGCTGCTAGCAAAAATTTGGAGTTCAAGTCCAATGAGAGTCATGTTGGAAGAAAAGTCGAATTATCTGCTTTTTTAAAAAAAAATAATTTTATTGGGGGTTCATGCAACTCTTATCATGATCAATATGTACATCAAGTATATGTAGACTACATTTGTACATTTGTTACCATCATCATTCTTGAAACATCCTCCTTCTACTTAGGCCCTTGGTATCAGTTCCCCATATTTCCTCTCCCTCCCTACTCCTCCTCCCTCATGAACACATAATAATTTACAAATTATAACTAGTTTGCCATAGTGTTCACTGTCCAGGGATTTGTCTGTTTTTTAAGTCAGTCATTGGCAACTGTAGCTAAAAGCATGGCTAGAACTTGGATACAAATCAGAACTTCAAGGACACACATTCGGGTCAATATAATCAGCAAGCAGGTGTTTATTGACATATCAAGGAGACGTCTTTGATATAGAATGTTATACTGAAGTTTGTTTTGTCTCTGTTTTCTGCTTTGTAGATTATATTTTTACAGCACCTGGTTTTTTTTTTTTAGATAATATTGTTCCAAAAATGTTATTTATCAAATTTTTAAAAATTCTGAGTAAATGAAGCCAGTCATGTATCCCCAAATTTGAGTATGAACAAAAAGAAAGGACACAGCTCAGTTCTTTGCTATATGCCTGAGCGAGCTGTAGGCCTCTGCTTTCTTACAGATTCATCCCGTGTGCTTCTCGTTCCTCTGTGTCTCTGTTCATTTATAGCAACAGGCAATCCTACGCACTGTGCTTCTACTGTGGCATTCTTGGGGTCACCATGAGCTGCAGTCCAGTTGACAACCACTGGTTAGGGTAAATAAAACTATATATCTGTATAAAACACTATGGAACTCTCTGTGTAGCTAATTTCATAGAGATCATTTATGTTACATATGTCTAATTTAATTTGTTCTATAAACTATGCATGTAGCTTTTTAAAAACTATGCAGTGTCTATATTAGTCCCCAAATGCTTCCCTCAGCAATTAAAAGTATATGTTTCTATGGGGTTTTGTATAGGCTGAGGAGTCCTAGTGGCACTTAATGAGGTCTTGGGCTGCCAATTGCAAAGTCTGTGGTTCAAACCCACCAGCTGCTCTGACTCAGAGAAGGATTATACTTTCTGCTTCTGTGAAGATTTGCATTCTCAGAAACCTCATATAGGATTACTAGGAATAGGTTAATGATATGTTATGCACAGTACCTCTTTAGGGTATTGAAATGCTACTTTGCTATTTTGAAGACTAAGGTGTACCTGACTCAAGCGATGATACTTTCAATTGCTTCATATGCATGTGGAAGTCGAATATTGAATGAGGAAGATCAAAGATGAATTGAAAGATTTGTAAAGGAAGCCCGTCAAGGAGACAGATTGTCAGCATGGCTTCAACAATATGTTCAAGCATAAGTCCCACTGTACATAAGGCTGCTATGAGTTCTGTTGTACACAAGGCTGTTATGGGAAACCTAACCAACTCCTGGCACCCAACAGCAGCAACAATAGATAGTAAAACCACTTGGTGCAGTGGTTTTGGTTTGGTTTGGGTTAGTGAAACTCAGAATGATTTTTTTTTTAAATTCACAAAACCATATATTTAATAGCTATTAGAACAAAAACAGCACATGGTGCTTTTTTTTCCTTAAGTATATCTGTTAAAAACCCAGATAAAGTAACATGAAAAGACCTTTTATATTCTGCCCTTTCTCTTGGGTTCTTGATAATAGAATATTGTTTTCTGTATCCTTGCTATTTTAATAAACTAGTGAAATAACCTAGGCAATTAGACTGAATTCACCTATGTGACTTTACCATTGTTTGTTATGAGTTCTCCTCTCCTTTAGGGAGCTAATTTCTTACCAATGAGCTAGAAGTCTTAAAAACATCAAAGATCCAGGCAAGGTGTGGATGAAAACCAGTCTGGTTCAAGGATATGCTAATGGTGTCCACATCTCTTATCTTATCCTGAACTCTTGTCATGTCTCTTAGTTATTAAGATTCACATTTATGCTTCTCTTTTCTACCCATGTTCACAGATTTTCATCTAGAAGAACACACGTGGTGGTGGGGATAATGGTAATGGTAGAGATGAGGATGGTGGTGATGGTGACGGTTATGATGGTGGAAGTGTTGGTGTTGACGGTGATGGTGGAGGTGGTGATGGTGATGGTGATGATGGTGATGACATTTATATAATACCATGATGAGTTGCAGATCAACTCCTAGTCATTTATAGGGTTTTTCATGGCTGGCTTTTGTCAGTAGACGTCCAGACTTTTCTTTCAAGTCAGTTAAATCTGTGATTTTCTTTTTCTTTTTTTTTTGGGGGGGGAGGGGGGAGGGTATCACTGCTCTCGGTGGTGGGAGTAGGAGGCCCAGTCCCACTGCTGGAATTGAACCTCCGTCCCAGTGGACTGCAGTCCGGCGTACAACCACTACGCCACCGGGGCTCAGCCCCGAATCTGTGATTTTCACTGAAATCTGCTGAGCATCATTGGTACAAGCAAGTCTCCACTGATGGACACATGAGGCCTAAACATGTTGTGTGTTGGCTGCAGATTGAATCTGGATCTCCCACATGGAAGACTAAATCACTGAACAGCTACTACCTCCCTGAAAATGCTGTAGCTAATTAAAATTGGTACCAGAGAATGCAAATGTGCAGAGGTTTAATTTTTTTCCTGTCATTAAATTTCATCACGAACTACCATTTTGATGGTGACAGGGGAAGATAAGTTTGTTATAGGTTTTCAAAGCATCACCTTCTTTCTTTTTTACGTTTTACTCTTTATAGTACAATGAGTTCACACCCACTTTCTCCCATTCTGTGTTCTTGTTTCCCTTTTGAGGAGGCAGAGGAAGCTTGTGTGACACTAGTGTGGGATAATCAGGTTGTCATTGGGCTTTCTCTGACCATGCTGAATGAAGCAACTAGGTTTCCTTGATCTCTAAATGTTAGTCAACATACACTGCCAAGCTCCCAAGTCTGCTATGGCCTCAGATTGGTAGTTGATTGCACATACGTTTTCTGAGTAATACTCTAGTTTGAAAGTCCCATCAAAACAGTGACTGCTGGGGGATCTCTTGGGCCGTTTACTTGAAGGCACAGTGATCAGCCCAGAACGGGTCATTGGCCTCTTTATTTGACTTCTAAAAGGATAGTTTTGACAGACGCGCTCTGGTGGCTTAGTGATTACATGTTGGGCTGTTAGCTGTAAGATTAGCTGTTCAAACCCTCTGCTTGAACAGCTGCTCCTCTGAGTTACATGTTTGTTCGTCTGGGTGGACTAGAGCAACAAATCGATGCACACATAGTGGATATCAGGAAGAGGTTTATATACAAGAAAAATTGAACATTGAGAAAATATCCCAGCCCAGTGCAAATCAAGTCGATAAGTCTGATATTAGTCCTTATGTCCAATATCACTCTATAAAGCTCTTTCCTAACCCATAAAGCACACGCAATAGTGCTGAATGCAGGAAGATCACAGGCCAGGGGGTAGAAAGTCTGTGGATCCGGTGGCATTATAAGCATCTCAGTACTGGCAGGGGTCTCTCTGTGACATCTCCACTTCAGAGGTCTGGTTGTATCCATGGGGCTTATCTTGCTCAGAGACCTAGGGTATATCCATGTGTCTTGTCAGCTGCAATGTCTCCCAGGGAAGTCAACAGAGAAAGGGAGGTATCTGCCACGTGCAAGGAAGAAATACCAGATTTACCAGAATTCTCAGGAGAAGGCCATGCCTGCAGAGAGGCCTCATGGCTACTATCCAATTGACAGACTAAACTCCACCCCTTCACTCTTAATCCTTTCAAATTGATAACAGATTATATAACTACCGCACAGTGTTGGAAACTCTCAGAGACAGTTCTACCCTGTCCTATAAGGTCTCTATGAGTGGACATCGACTCAATGGCAGTGAGGTTTGGGGTTTTGTTTTGTTTTTGAGACTTGATAGTTACTCAGGTAGCACAGGGCAATCATTGGGGTTCATATTGAAGAAGTTTAAACAAAATGTAAAAAGTTGTGCTGGTGGGGGGAAATCAAGGAAGTTGAACTGAGAAATTTTATTACATCATGACAATGTAATGGTTTGATATTTGAATGTAGCAAGTCTGTTTTTTGAGAATTTTGCTGATCAACCCTAAACTACCCACCCAGTAGCTTTGATGTTTTCCATTACATTTATTTGTGTTCCCCCTACTCAGAGAACACGTACAAGCAACACGGTTTGAGTCCCCTGAGGATGCCTAACCTCTCATGTCACTTCAGTGGAAGTGGGAGAATGTACATGTAGACAGCTTCAAACACTGCCTTCAGAAGCATAAAGAAAATACTGAAAACCAGGTCAGACCCAAAGTGATATCAAGGAGTTCAAGAATGAGGGAAATATTTTGAAACTCATTGTGGCAGCAATTGTACAACACGGCTTGATGTGACAGAACTATGGAATAGTATTAGCTCACAAAAAATAGTCCAAAAAAGTATAAAGATGAAGGATACGGCAAGAAACATAGCTTCATGTGTTGCCATTTTTGTTTAATAACAGCTCCATAATATTATAGCAGTACTTTTATATTTACTCCTGTATTTACTGGCATATATCTATAATCTCAGACTTACTAAGGATGTACAATGACCACAATTCTAACTGTGCTTTAAAAAGCTACAGTATTTATTTTTAACTCTGTAGATTTCTTTTTAAAACTACAGTAGCAACGAAAGTAATTTAAAATGTATAGTACAGGGGTTAACTTAGATGCTAAGTATATATACCTGTTTTGTTTTAGCTAGGCATTTTGCATTCTATTATTTCTTGAGATATAGCAATTTTCTCTCCTGGTTTAGAATAAGGAGAGGCAATAAAACAAATGCAATTTTATATGGTTTATTCAATGAAAAATTGGTAAGCATAGTAGTTGATCTGATATTCTAACTATGGAGGAAAACCCTAGGAGGAAGACTCCATGTTCTACAGAAATCTAAAGGGAGTTCATTTTTATTAGGCTTCTAACATTTGCCAGGTACAAGTATGCTAATTTATTTGATGTATATGACAACTTGCTTAGTCCCTGTTAAGGACACGATTCTTACTCTCAATTTATCCTCACTTCAAAAACGAACTTGATGCTAGGCTGGAATGAAAACCTAGGCTGTCCACAATGAATGGATGTTTGGATTGTGATGAGTTGTATGAGCCCCCAATAGAGTGATTTTTTTAATTCAAAAACAAAGAGAAGAAAACCTAAGTCTCCCTCTACTGCCACCAAAATTGTGTGTACACAAATTATCTTTGTAGAATTTTTCTCTCCATTAGATAGGCAGCAGGTAGTTTGGAGCGGTATCTTAAACAGTCAAATGACCTATATAGTGAAGAGGGTGATGGCATTGAAGACAAACATTTTCATAGAATACAAAAAATGTGGTTAGCTTGTTATGTGACTTTGGAATTGGGTTTACATAACTGATTTTAATAACAACAAAACACAATGCTTTGACACAAATCTGGTGACTCTTGGAGTTGGGGAGAACAGTAATAAGCATATAAGGTATCATTATCTCCACTTGTAAACTAGTTAAGAAAAGGAAAGATATGTCTCCTTTTATGTTGTGTGCTCTCCTGAAGTGTGACAATTTGCTCATGGCATGACACAGATTCCCCAACTTTTCTTGAGTGCACATGATTGTCTGGGAAGACACAGATGAGTCAGCCATGACTTCTTATTTCTGATCAGATGTCCACACTAAACTGCCATCACACTGGTACCTCATGCCATGAGCTAGTTCCTAAAGGCCAGCCTTCTCTCTCGTGGTTTTTCTTTTTATTCTAGAAAAATGCTATTTGTGTAGGAACACCTTCATGGGATGGAGATATATGGAAAACCATGGATGAAATGGAGTCTTGGGTTGTAAGTGAGGTATGTCATGCATGATGGTTCTATCTGCCTCCAGCTTGATAGACTGTCCGGAATCTAATCTAGTTCTGAGGACTTCCTGGGTGATACTGATGAAAATTGAAACTCAGCTGCTAACTGAAAATTGGTGGGTTGAGTGTGCACAGCCTTGGAAGAAAAGTCTGGAGGGACACTTCTGGAAAACCAGCCCCTGAAACCTCTCTGTTGTCACCATACTCTGATTCACATGGGGTCATCATGAGGTGGAATCATCTTCATGGCCACTGGTAAGAAATAGGAAAATCGTCACTAGCAGGTCTTCTCATAAACTCAGAAATCCCATCTTTCTTTTGGGGCTATCATTGGCTTTGTTTCCATTTCTTTTCCCTTCTTTTCCATTCTTCTTTTTAGTGTTCACTTAAAAATTCTTGAATGAGACAGATCATTTAGGAATTTATTTCTCATGGGGAGGGGGCATGTTGCAAAGTTTTTCTGATACTAAGATTCTGAAATCTAAAGACTTGATTTTGAGTTGAGGATTCTTCATTGATTTTGGGTTGAGGATTCTTCATTGAAGTATGAGAAAATTTCTTACTCAAAATGAAATTTTCTGACCAGTATTAGGTGTAAAAATAAACAAACTTTACCATGTTTTAATGTCACTCAAAACAGCATCTAATAACCATCTGGGTCATTATGCAATTCTTTGTTTTACACCAAATTGTTAGTATATGTACTGCATACGGTATCACAAATAGTTTGGTGATGCTGTCATTCTAGGATACCAACTTCAAGATGTTCAAAGATCAAATTTATAAAATATTAATAATAATGGGTAATAATGATGACATAAAACATGATCCTTTTGGGTAACATCAGAGTCGATTTACAAAAAGAATCAACAGGACAGACCTTCCTTGTAAATCAAGGATTCTACCTCCTGCTGCCACCGAGTTGACTCTGATTCTCAGTGACCCCCAAGGACATTGTCGTGCTGCCCCACTGAGTTTCTAAGGTTCTATATTTTTGCTCTTTTCCCCCTCTGAGCTGCTGGTGCTTAACAGATTGAGCCATCAGGATTCCTGGGAATCAGGGATTCATGATATTTTTCAGGCATTCATAAATGGCTCAAGGGGAAAGGGTTCAATGTTGCAAGTAGCTGAGGATCTAAGTCTTTTTATTGGAGTAAGTATCCCCTTACTCTATAATTTCACGAAATGTAATTCTCAGGCCCTCAGCGACATTATAAGCCCTGGTGGCTTATTAGTTAATGTATTAGGCTATTAACCATAAGGTTCATGGTTTGAACCTGCCAGTAATACCATGGCAGAAAGATGAGACTTTCTGCTCCTGTAAAGGGTTAGGGACTCAAAAACTAATAGGGGCAGTACGATTTTGTCCAATAGGGTCACTTTGAGTTGAATCAACTCAATGACAGTGAGTTTCTAAGGCAAAAAAATGCATATGCTTTACTTTAAAGCACAATGAAAATGTTTGCCAAATTAAATAATTTACCAGCCCACCAAAATAGGCAGACATTCCAGTTCTGGGCTTCCATAAATGTGCCATTTAAATCAGATCAAGCTTGATACCTTTTGAAGGTATATTTTGACTGCCAGTGAGCACCTATGTACATTTGATTTCTAAAAGTGTTACTGTTTCAGTAACGTGTCCTCTGGTTGTGTGGTGATGAACAATGGTTCCCCCTTGTAGAGTGTCTTTTATCATTGTTGTTGCTGTTCACTGAGGTGGAAACGCTGCCTGTCCTGTGCCAGCCTCACAATCGTCATATTTGACCCCATTAAGAACCCTGCAATGAGATGCACTGTCAGTCATGTCCTCATTCATTATAGCGCTAAGCACAGAGACCATTTCCATTGTAAATCCCATTTGCACTTTAGAGATGTAGTACATCATGTGGAGGGAGATGAGACAGCTGGCAACGTGGTTGTACTAGCCTTCCAAGAAGACCTCTATGACTAAGCGCCTACTGTACAAATGTGCCTCCATGTGCAGTTTTACTCACGGCGTGATCTCATGGATGGGCTTAAATGCAGATCCCCTGTACTCCTGCGTCTAAGGTACATTTTTGAAGAGGATCACGTTTTTTGACAAACTTGATTCTCAGATTCCATGCTTGTAAATATGTGCAAGAGTTTTAATGAACAACTTGCGACCGAGCCCAAGTGGCGTAGTGGTTGAGTGCGGGACTGCAGCCCGCAGGCTTGGTGGTTCAAATCCAGCGGTGGCTCTCAGGAGCAGCGCTGGGGTCGTGAAAGCTACCCAGTGCTGCTCCTGAGAACAACTTGCAAACTTATAACCCCATGAAAAACAGCACACACATCTATATAAGATATCAATACATCTACATGTATTTCTGAATCTATCTGTTCTAGAACTGAGAGCCGCACTTCACAGTAGAACTAACATGGAACAATGTGCTGTTTGGGAAATTATAGCAATGTGTCTGGTACATTAATGTTTCTGCCAGTGCCATCCATCCTTCACAGTTCTTCCTTTCTCCTTTGTCTTCACTCTCCCTAATTCTCTTCTTTTCTCTCACGTCTTCTCTTTTCTTCTTTATTTTTCTCATTGTCATATTAGCCCTCAGTAAATTTTCGAAAGGTTTAGATTTATACAAGAGTTGTAATGATAATGCACAATAATTTTTGTATATACTTCATCTAGCCTGCCTTAGCGGTGTCTTTCATAAAATTCTTGCTTTACATTTTTCATCAACCCACACTCCTATTTCAATATTGATTTAGCACTCACTATATAACAAGCATAGTTTAAAATCAGGAACGGTGTACTGCATTGTTGCATGTTGTTGTTTTATCATTGTTACTCAATCTGTTGCTGAGAAGAACATCTGAGAAGTTGGGCTACATGAAGCGCTTGATGTCAGGGTTGGTTGAAGGCTCCTGACTACCTAGTTATAGGCAGATACACAATCTGAACATGAAGAGAACTCGAAGTACCTACTGACAAGACCAAAGATTACAGGATTCCGTATGAATTCGACCTTGACATAGAACAAAAAGTCTCACATCAAACAAGATCATAATAAAACAAAAATAATTTCCAGATTTCAGGGAATTGATTTTGTTTGAAGCCATAGTCACATCCCATGGAATCAGCTGTGTAAAAATTAAAAGTCACATGGCATTGGGAAAATCTTTTGAAAAAAATCCTCTTTTGAGTTTTAGAAAACAAAGATGGCACTCACATGCATGTGAAAACTGGACCACAAATAAGAAAAGCTGAAGAAGAATGTTTGCATTTGAACCACGGTTTTCGCTAAACACATTAAACACACTGTAGACTGCCAGAAGACTGAAAAAATATATGTGGGAAAAATTCAGACTACTCCTTTGCTGTGGAGATGAAGAGCGTTTGGGGAGCAATGTGTTCCCAAAGAGCATCGTGCTCGAAAAGGCAGAGGGTCAGCAAAAGAAGAAGACCTCCAGCAAGATGGATGGGCAGAGCGCTGCAACAATGGGCTCCCACACAGAAGTGAGTGAGCAGGGGACAGGATGGAGCAATGTTCTGTTTTACATATGGTCGCTATGTGTCAGAACTGACTCCAAGACACCTCACAGGAGCAAAAACATTAATACTCATTTTTCTTTGGTCAGAGAAAATCAAGACTGTCTCAGGCACATGTGCACGCACACTTGGGGCAAGTCCATGAGTCTCAGAGTCGAATTGTGCTCCATTGATGTTTGGTGCCTGATTTTTTAGAAATAGATTGTCAGACCTCTCTTCTGAGGTGCGTTCAAACCATCCATGGAAGCGTCATAAAATAGACACTGACCATATTCACTCTTTTCTTCCTGACCTTATTTGTCCTTTGATATGTTTGGTCACTTTTGACTGCCTCAAGTCAGATGAAACTAACTAGAGGTAAAACTAGAAATCTCATTTATCCTCAGTGTATATTGATATATTTAACTCCTTCACCTCACCTGGTACACTCCCTCAAAGAAATTCCCAGTAAACAGTTGTATCACAGACTCAGATACCTTGTGTGGCCCAGAAAAATTAGTAGCTAATTCACCTTAGAAGATGCAGGTATCCAGGGTATTATAATAAAGGAAGGGAGAAAATATGTAAGTGTCCCCTTTCATTTTTTTCTAAAAGAGTTAACTTTCATACTTCTCTATCAGTGCATGTGTGTAAAGGCTGGTAAGTATTGCTAAAGCATCAATATTGGTATTGGGAAGTAGAATTATGAGTGGGCTTTTTAAAAGATTTTCTCATACTACAGCAATTTCATTTAAAAAAGAGAAATATCTTTTGTTTGAAGAGCTTTGTAGTGGCTTAATGTCACCCAAAATTTATTCCTGAAATACTGAAATGATTTCTAAGCTACTTCTTTTGCTTGGAGTCTTGGCACTACCCTTTGTTGTCTAATCCACTGCCAGGATGAACTTGTAGAGTGTGCATCAGAAGATACCATTCCCTTCAGAGTATCATTCCATGACTCCCCATGTACCTGTGCCAGACTTTTTCAAATGGCCAAGCAGGGCAGTGTGCTCCCTCGGTTAACATACAGTGATTTAAATGTTGGCATTTGAAAATAATGCTATCTATTGAACACAATGTGTGCTAGTTTGAGGAAGGAGAAAGTTCAGTTTCACCTTTAGAATGTCTCCTTTACATTCGATCTTACCACATTTTGTGAGGTTTGGCTTTTGTTGACTGCTATGATTAAAAGCGAGAGGTTCTAGTGGTGCTAGTCCTTACGTGGTGTATGCTAGCCCAAAGGTTGGCAGTTCAAAATCGCTAGCTGTTCCTTGAGAGAGAAAATAAGGCTATCTGGTCCCATAAATGTTTAGAGATTTGGCAGAATGATATAGGGTTGCTATCTCTTGAAATGAACTCAATGTTGTGTTTTTATTTTAAACAATGAAAAAAGAGGCCCCTGGGTGAAGCATGCGACTTATCCTTGATGACTAGTCAAAAGGGTGGGTGGTTCAAACTCACCCGTTGATTCTCAGAAGAAAGTGTGGCACACAGATACAGATGTAGAGCGCACTCAATGACTTTATCCCGTGTGTGTGTGTGTGTGTGCGTGAATGTGCAAGAGAAAAAGGCAACAACTGTCACATGGAAAATGATGTGAAGCATGAAAGATGTGGTGGTCTCCAATCTGATATTATGATCTGTGAAGCTGGGCAGTGCCAACCTCACACACCCCAGCCACCAGCATCAAGGCTCTTAATGAAAACAGAATTTCATTATTCTTTCAGTTAATGTGTGTACCTTTTTCAAATGACTATGGTATAGTTAAGGCACAAGCATTTGAATTATTTGGATAAAATGACTTCATAAAGAAAAATCTTCCTATTTAAATAGTCCTTTGGGCTGTCAGTCTCAGTGGGAGGAAATGTATCTAAGGGTGCTGCAAAATTTGCCAAGTTAGGGACTAGAAAAAAAAGCATAGTGTGGCTAACAATGCCTTTAAAAAATCAGTTTTTCAGGAGACCTGTGCCATCTACAGCATAGCCTCAGTGCCATAGTGGGTTATGAGTTAGGCTGCCCACCCCAAAGTCAGCAGTTTGAGACCACCAGGCACTCCTTGGAAGAAAAAGAGCTTTTCTACTCCTGTAAACAGAGGCAGTTCTGCATTGTCCAATAGGATCTCTGAGGCAGAATCAACTGGAGGACCATGTGTTTGATTTGCTTATTTGTTTGGACCATTGTCAAGTTAATTCTGGCTCATAGTGACCCATAGGACAGGCTTTTTTGCAGGGGGGAGCATTGGGGGGAGGGGAAATGAAACAATATTTACTCCACAGAATGTAGACTAGAATTCTATAGTCTCTCTAAATTTCATATGTACATATTTTCATCCTATGGTTCCCAAAAAATAAGATGCCAGACTGTTGATTATCCTTTCTATTTTAAATTGCTTAGGTATGCCACTCACCTTTTAATTATATCCAATCTCCCAGCAAAAACTCATTGCCATTGAGTTGATTTATTCTCAAAGCAACCCTTTAGGGCACAGCAGAATCGCCCCTTTGGGATTCCAAGGCTGTACATCTGTATGAGAGCAGACAGGCTCGTCTTTCTTACAAGGAGTGGCTGGTGGGTTTGAACAGTTGACCTTGAAGATAGCATGTCAACACACAATGTACTGTAGCACCAGAGCTTTTAAAAAAAACTGTATTATGTAAAAAAGTCAATTACTTTCCATATGGACTATGTAAACTGTGAAAGTGAGCTTTCAATGCTTGCTTCTTTCATGTTAGTCTAGGTGAGAACTTGACTAAGTTAAGAGTTGCAGAGATTTCATTTCTATCAATTGAATTGAGCTTATCATAATAGCTCTGTTAGGTTTTATGTGCAGAATAGGGGATAGATCAATAATAAGTTGTCAATAAGTGCTATGAGTTCTACCATAATTACTACTGCTCAAGAATGCTGCAGTCCTGTCATAAAAATATTGAAGAGAGATTAAAAGGTCCATTTCACATTTGTTCATGCCTGCGTTGCTTCATATATACTTGAATTTTCTCCTCCCTGAAACATTCTGATCCAAGTAAATGGCTCTGCCCTTTCACCAATAGTTCAGAGCCAAACTTAAGAGATCATTAGTATGTTCCTTTTGTCTATTGTTAAATTCCCTTCCCAAGTGTACTTCAAGTACAGCTAGGTTTCCTTGCCTTCGTGCTCCCCTTCTATCTCAAACTGCTTCCATCTCTTTCTTGGAGCCTTGCAATAAATAAGTAATGGTTTTTGGTCATCCAGTCTCTTTATTAGTGGAAAACAGAGTGCTGGCTAAAATGTGTGTCAGATCCTTTGCAGAAGACCTCAGGGCATTAGAATGAAATGTAAACATCTGTGGTCTCTAAAGTCTTCACTTCCCTCCCTGAGCCCCCTCCCTCGGAAAGCTGATGTTTGGCTCTCGCTGGCCTAACACAGTGCTCACTCTGCAGCACTCCTTTGCGTCCGCCTGCCCTCTGCCCACACTGCCTTTCTCTCGGCTCTTCACAAAGGCAATTCCTTCTCTTATTTGAAGATAACTCCACCATTACCTTTTCAGGGAGACATCAGTTGATCGATCGTGCTAGAAAATTGTAGCCTTCGCGTGTATGCACAACTTCACAGTTTTAATTTTTCTCTAAATTGATCACTTCCATCTGATCATTTGTTATTTTTTTCTCTTCTCCTCCCAGAGTGTCCTCTGAATGTTTTTAGCACTTTGTAGGTAAATCAGAGTGTACTCGCGTACTTTGGACATGCTGGCTGGAGACAGCCGTCCCGGGGGAAGGACATCATGCTTGGTAAATTAAAGGATCAGCAAGCCAAGAGGAAGACCTTCCATGAGAGGGATTGACAATGTGGCTGAAACAATGGGCCCAGGCACAGCAACAGTGATGGGAATGGGGCAGAACTGGGCAGTGTTTCCTTCTGTTGTACACAGAGTCGCTATGGGTCTCAACCAACTCGATGGCATCCGCTAGCAACAACTCCACAGTATGATGGTCTGTGGGGGTAAGGATCTTATCATTCTTATTCATGAACACCGAGAGTAATGGCTGTGATTTTTTATATTCCCTTATACCAGGATTAGCTAAAATGTAGCCAACAAAATAATGGCAACCATTTTAAAACCAAAATATCAACCTGTTTCTTGACATATTCTTGACCAATCTAGATTCATCTGCTTCTGAAAACGCTATCTCCATCCTTCCAGTCCTTCCCTCAAAGGACTCTGTAGTCATGGATTTGTACCGTGGCAAGTGGCAGTTTGGGCATCTTTGAGGGACTCAGCTCATGTGCATCTTCTGTTATTTGGGTTTTGAGAGCAAACAGCTGTCCAAAGGGAAATAAGGAAGGTTGTAGAGTGGATGAGATGAGATTGCTTAACAAAAA
Organism: Nesogale talazaci; assembly: GCA_004026705.1. NCBI lineage: Eukaryota > Metazoa > Chordata > Mammalia > Afrosoricida > Tenrecidae > Nesogale > Nesogale talazaci. Next base: position 28,948 of record PVJH01010092.1, on the reverse strand, counting down.
TTATAATAGAATATCCCTTGCCCTCCTGCTTTCCTGAATGACATCACCCTGTTATGACCAAAAAATTTATCCAGTGAAATTTCCCCTGACCTTTATCTCACCAATGCAATTTTCAAGTTCCTTAAAACTTCTTCATTGTATGAAGTGAACCAAAGTCTTCACAACTGTATCAACAGACCACATCATGATAAATGGAGTAAAGATTGAAATTGTCAAGGATTTTATTTTGCTTATGCCCACAATTAACACTCAGAGAAACAGCAGGCAAAAAATTCAAATGGTAGATTTTGCCTTGGGCACATCTGCTATACAAGATCATTTGAGAGAATTGAGAGGCAAGGATGTCCCTCTGAGAACTAAGATGTATCTCTCCCAAACCATGACATTTTCAATTGCTTCACATTCATGTGCAAGTTGGACAATGATTAAGGAAGAACATTCCCAAGATGATCACAGAGGGCATGTGGGGGCGTGAGCAAGAGTGGTGAAGAAAGCTGATGGTGCCTGGCTATCAAAAGATATAGCTTCTGGGGTCTAAAAGGCTTGAGGGTAAACAAACGGCTATCTAGCTCAGAAGCAAAGAAGCACACCAGCTTGTGCAACCATGAGGTTTGGAAAGAATCAGGTATCAGGCATTAAAAAACAAAAATCACATCCTTATGTGACCACCCTCCAAATATGATCACTGAAGACAAATGGGTGCCGAGACAAACAGGGTGGAGGAAGCTGATGGTGTCCAGCTACCCAATGATAAACCATCTGGGGTCTTAAAGACTTGAAGGTAAACAAGCGGGCATCTAACACAGAAGCAGCAAAGCCCACATGGAAGAAACTCACCACCCGTGTGATCACGGGGTGTCGAAGGAAGCAGGTATTAAGCATCAAAGAACAAGAATCACTTCATTATGAATGAAGAGGAGTGCAGGGTGGCAACCCAAGATCCACTTGTGGGCAATTAGACACCCCCTTCCAGAAGAGTCGTGGAAAGGAGACGGGTCAAGCAGGGTGCAGTGAAGTAACGATAAAACATACAACTTTCCTTTAGTTATTAAAGGCTTCCTTCCCCCAACTATCATGATCCCAATTCTGCCTTACAAATCCAGTTGAACTGGGAGAGGTACACTGGTACAGATGGGAACTGGAAATACAGGGAACCCAGGACAGATGAACTCCTCAGGACCAGTGGTGAGAGTGGAGTTACCAGATGGATGGAGGGAAGGTGGAGTAAAGAGGGGGAGCCAATTACAAGGATTTATACATAACCTTCTTTCTAGAGGAGGAACATCAGAGGAGTGGGTGAGGGCAGACGTTGGGTAGTGTAATATATGACAAAATAATAATTTATAAATTATTGAGGGTTGATGGATGAGGGGGCATTAGGGAGGGAGGAGAAAAGCTGATGTCAAGGGCTCAAGTGGAAAAGCAGATATTTGGAGAATAATAATGGCAGCAGGCACGCGAAGTTGCTTGGCATAGCTTATGTATGTATGGATTGTAATGAGCGATATACAAACCCCCAATAAGATGATTAAATAGAGGGGGAGGGGGAGAAGACTGGATGCATTTCATTTATTGAACTAGTGAAGAGCATTAATGTTACCATGGACTGTCAGAAAAACAAGACAATCTTTCTTCAGGGGAGTGCCACCAACATGTCTCTGAGAGGCAAGAATGGGAAAGAATTCATCTGATGAAGACTGGATGTGTTTTCAGTAGAGAGCGGTTCCTGGGAAAGGACATCATACTTAGTAAAGCAGAAGGTTAGAGACAAAGAGGAAGCTCATCAAAGAAATGGATAGACCCAACAATCGTCTGCAAACAATCGTCTGCAACAATCGGCTGCAACAATCGTCTCCAAAATAACCATTGTGAGAGGGGCAGCTCAGGTCCGGCACTGTTTTATCTGGGTTGTTAACAGGGTCTCAACGGTTAGGACTGACTCTAGTGCATGCAGCAGCAGCAGCTCCTCCAGTGGGACAGAAAACTGGCTGTCAAGCCTCCTGAACCTGTCAAGAAGATCGCAGCTTTTTAAGTGCTGCCAGTCTGGTAAGTGAAAGATGTCATTTCATTGAGATTTCAGTTTGCATTTCCTTCTTTATTAATAGGGCTGAGCATCTTTTAATATGTTTATTTGCCATTCTCATTTTCTCCTTGGGGAAATGTTTATTCATCTTTTTCCCCTATTGGTTTTTTTGGTTTTGTATTAAGGATTTATAAGAGTCATTTTTTTCATATTCTACTATAGTGTTATTTATTATATGTGCAGCGGGTACCTTATCTCAGTTTAGATGGTGATTAGGTGGTTCATCTTGGGGAACAGAAGTTCTTTATTCTTTCCTGTTGCTTTTATTTTTAAGTAAGCAAATAAATTATCCTCCACTTTAATACCATAAAGTCAGTGCCTATATAATCTTACCACCATCCCTAAAGTCCTACTTTTCATGCTAAGCTTGGAAATATGCATAAACAAATAGCTAGATAAATAGATTCAAAACAAGATGTTCGTTTTGTATTGTTTCTCGTTGGAAAAGGATCCCTAGTAGCTTAATGCTTACATTTGTGCTGTAATCCACATGGTTGGCAGTTCAAAACCACCAACAGCTCCTCAGGAGAGGTTGACCTCTCTGCTTCATAAACAGGTATGGTCTCAGAAACCTATGAGTTGGGAGTGGGGGTCACTCTGAGTCAGCATTGACTTGATGGCAAAGAAAGAGGGAGAGAGAATTTATTGAATAATTCACCCCTTTCCCACAGTTATAGGCTACTACTTCTGTAAAATATCAGGTCTCCATATAAAATTGAGTCTATATCTAGAATCTCTCTCATTTCATTAGATTATTTGTCTGTTTCTTGGGCCATATCACTCTTCTAAAATAATTATAGCTTTATAATGTCTAGTTAACTGACAATTATTTCATCATATTCTTAATCCTTTGCTCCTATATGTGAATTTCAAAATTAGTCTTTTAAATTATATCAATCATGCCATTTAAAATTTTATTGAAATTGCATTAAAATTATAGATCATTTGGGGAGAGCTGGTGTCATAAAAAGTTGGGGTATTTATATTCTTTTTTTGGGAGGGGGCATCACTGCCCTCTGGTGGTCGTGGGAGCTACCCAGCACTGCTCCTGAGAGCCACCGCTGGATTTAAACCGCCAAGCCTGTGGGCTGCATTCAACCACTTACGCCACCAGGGCTCAGCTCAGGTATTTATATTCTTGAACAGGGTATATCTCTCTCTCTCCATTATTTAAGATCTGCCCATGTAATTTAATGACTTTGCAAATGAAGAATTTATGTATTGTTATATTAGATGTATTCAAGATGCATTAATTATTATTGGAATGTGAAAGTTGGAAACAAGTAGCAATAGGTAGTTGGAAATTTGGTCCTGGGTGGTAGTTAGGTTGGAATTCTGCAAGGTCAATGATTTATTAATTGCAGATACCTTTTTGAGCAAGCTAAATGTTGTGAAGACGTGTGAACCTCGGTGTATGAATATATAGAACCAGATCAATTGCATTTGTGAGACAAGCCAGTGGAGAAGCTCAATAATATCGTCAGTCAGAAAAGGGTCAGAGACGACTGGGGAACAGAACATCAATTGCTCATCTGTAAATGCAATTGAAGCCGAAGAAAACTAAAATGAGTCCAAGAGAGCCAAAATATAACCTTGCATATATTCCACCTCAATTTAGAAACTATCTCTAGGATAGATTTGATGATCAAAGACCAGGTTATTTGTGGAGTGTCACCAAAGGAAGTAATTGGTCATTAAAAAAACAGACGAAAGGGGCTGAGCCCCGGTGGTGTAGTGGTTGTGCACGGGACTGCGGCCCACTGGGATGGAGGTTCAATTCCGGCTCCCAGGAGCAAATGCTGGGCCTCCTACTCCCACCACCTGAGGGCAATGATGCCTAAATAAAAAAAAAAAACAGACAAAAGAAATAAAAGACCAAATAGAACGTGAGAAGAAGCTCTGCAGCATGTTTTTTAGCATAGAGAAACTAAAATGAATGGAAGAAAAGAAGTAAGAGAGCTGAACAGAAGATTTCAAAAGCTGGCTCAGGAAGACAAAATCAAGTCTCTGAAGACTTGGTTTCCTTCTTTGGAGCTTATGCTCCTTTGAATTTCACATGGAGTATTGTCTGTGGTCTGTTTTTCCCAGAAAGAGCCTCAATGTGCTCTTGCATGGTTAGAGGCACTATTCTGCCATTACCTTTAAACTGAGTTTTCAAAATAAGAGTTAGGGAGCAATTCAGTTTGTATAAGTTATGTTCTTTCTACAAACACAGGGGGACTGAGATTTAGGAGCTCCTCAGGAGAAGACCCTTGGTTAGGGTCAAAGTCAAGAGAACCATAGATGTCCATCTCTCCCTACAGGAGACTATATTTTTTTCCAGCTCCATCACATGGGGGATTCCAGCTTTCTATGGAATCCTTTGTATGCTTTCCCATCTCCTTGAGGTGTAGGCTTTTTTTCTATATCCTGTTCTGGAATTGATTGAGAAAACAACCTTCAGGACACTGCGGGATGACAGACAACCCCAAAGCAAATGCTAGGATCAGAATTACTCATCCCACTCGATGCATCATTTCTTATTACTTCTGGCAGCCCCCAGATTCTATTCATTTCCTATGAACTCAGTCTAGCATTTTTTTCAAATCCATAAATGTTTAGTTTTTCTTTATTTCAGAGCTATATGTATACCTTGTAAAAATTAATCTTGCATATTGCTGAAAACCAAATATGCATATTTTCTGCTGATAAATTTCTGGCATTTTCCAGTAAGCCTTATCCTATTTTTTTGTATTTGATATTATTTCTCCATACAAGAGAGAATAAAAAAGGTATGAACAAATTCCTTCATCTTTGAGTTTCAGTTTTCTAGAATCTATTTGAAGCTTCCTTGTATATGTATACAAATATATATGTGTGTGTGTGTTAGTCTGGGTTGACTAGAGAAACCAATCCAGAGACACTCATGTGTGCGTAAGAGAGAGCTTTGTAGTAGAGAGAAATTGTATATCAAGAAAACATCCCAGGCCAGTCCAGATCAAGTCCGTATGTTCTGTATTGGCCTACATGCCTGGTATTAGGCTATAAGTATATCTATAAGACTCATGCAATACATGCAATGATGCTGAATGTAGGAAGATCATAGGCTGGTGTGTGAGAAGTCTTATGGATCCAGTGGTGGTGAAAGCATTCCAAGATTGTGGCATGAGTCTCCATGTGACTCCTCCATGTGATGGTGAATAAGACTTCTTCCAATCCTAATGCTATATTTTTCTTCATATTGCCCAACTTCATTGATTATTTATTCAGCAAACAGATTAAGTAAATGTGGTGAAAGGTCAACCATTATATACACCTTTCCTCAATTTCCTTCTGGTCTATACACTGACTCTTCATTTCTGGTTCCTCATGAACCCAAGGAAGCATTGTGATATTCACAGGTTGCACAATGTGAGAGGTAAGTTTTGACACAGTTGAATGTCTTTGCATAGCCAATAAGCATAAGCAAACACCTTTCTGATACAATCTGCTTTTAACCAAGATCCATCTGACTTTAGCAAAGATGTTCTTTGTTCCAATTCTTGTTCTGTTTTTAAATAAACTTCAGCAACATTTTACCTGCATGTAATATTAATGATGAGTTTGGATAGCTCCAATAATTTCCTGATTCTTTGATATTCCAGTAGCCTGGGTAGGTTGCTATCTTCCACATTCTTTTTTAAAAATTTATTTTAGTTTGTTATTTTTGTTGTTGTTGTTTTTTGGGGGGGCATCACTGCTCTCTGGTGGCTGTGGGAGGGCCAGCCTTGCTCCTGGAGAGCTGTTGCTGAATTTGAAATGCCAGCCCTGCAGGCCGCAGTCCTGCACTCAACCACTTTGCCACCGGGACTCAGTCCCTTTCATATTCTTTGGCATAGATGAGTAAGTGCTTCCAGTGCTGAATCAGTTTGTTGAAACACTTCATTCAGTATTCTGTCATTTCCTGGAACTTTGCATTTTGCTAATGTGTTCTGTGTATCTTGACTTTCTTCCTTCAATACCATCTGTATTTGATCATATACTACCTTATGAAATAATGGAATGTCAGTTATTTTCCTATTTTATATACATATATATTCCTTTCATCTTCTTTTGATGTTTCCTGCATTATTCTATATTTCATCCATAGAATCCTTCATTATTGAAACTTAGGCTTAAAGTTTTCTTCAGTTCTTTCAGTTTGACAGATACTGACCATGTTCATACATTTTGTTTTTATAACTCCATCTCTTTACATCCTTCATGATAATGCACTCTGTCAGTGAGCTGCCTTTTAAAATGTTTTGGGTATCACTTTTACTTCCTGATTTATTTGTTTTAGCTCCTCTATGCACACTTCAGAGTTACCTTGACATCCATTTTGGTCATTTTATAGTTTCCTTTCTTGTAATGACTTTTTCTTTCTTCATGATGTGCTTGATGTGATCCCACAACCTATCTTGTTTGCAGTTAGTGTTCAAAGCATTCAATATAGTCTTAGGGTGGTCTGTAAAGTCAGGTGGGATAGACTCGTGGATGTATTTTCACTCCAGTGGACTTGTTTCAATTTGTTTTCACATTCTACCTGAATTTGCATATGAGCAACTAGTGGTTTGTTCCAGAACAGCGCTGTTTTGGCTGATGATATCAAGTTTCTCCATCATCTCTTTGCACAGATGTAGTAAGTTTGATTATTGTGCACACTATCTGGTAAGGTCCGGATAGACTAGAAAAACAAATTCATTAACACTCATTGAGTGTATAAAAAAGTGTATAAAAAAGAGGTTTATATAGAGGAGCAATTGAACATTCAGGAAATATCCCAGCCCAGTCCAGTTCAAGTTCTTAAGTCCAGTACCTTAAGAAATTAACCCTATGTCCAGTACCAATCTATAAAGTCCTCTTCAGATTCATGAAGCATATGCAATAACATAGGACAATCACAGGTAAGTGGGTGCAGAGTGGTAGTAGAAGCATCTCAGCGCTGGCAGGAGCCTCTTTGTGGCTTCTCAAGCATCTCAGCATTGGCAGGAGTCTCCATGTGGCTTTTCTGGCTTCAGAGGTCTGGTTCCATCAGGGTAAGCCCATGTGGCTTCTCCTCCAGGATGTCTCACAGAGAGTCAGCCTTGATTCTTGTCAGTCGAACATCTCCAAGGGACTGAGTTGTGAGTCCCTCACCTCCAAGGGGGAAATATCCCAGATTTCTCAGAATTCTTAAGAGAAAGCCATTCTCACACAGAGGTCTCATAGGCTATCTCCAGATTGACAGGCTAGACTCCATCTCTACACTTGTAATCCTCAAATTGACACAAGATTACATGACTGTCAGTCCATATGTAGAATTTCTGTTTATAGTGTTGGAAAAAAAGGATTTGCAATGAAGAGCCTGTTGGTTTTAAAACTTCTAAGATGTGATCTCCATTTTTATTTCTATAAGTAATGCCATATTTTCTAGCAATCATTCTTTTCTCTGCATTTCCAAATTTTATATTTCAATTATCAGGAATTGTTACTGAACCTTGATTGCATGTATGATAAATTCCACACTGAAAAAGTTGGTAAATCTCTTCGGTTTCTCTATTCTTAGGTTTTTTGTCTTTAGTTGCTGGTGTGTAAATTAGAATAATAGCTGAGCTAAGTGGTCTTCCTTCATACAGACTAATTATACTTCAAGATAGCTTTTGAAATGTTCCTTTTGATGAAGAATACAACACTCTTCCTCTTGAGTTCATCAAGAAGTATACTAGAAAGTATACCAAATCATAGGGTTATGAGATTAAAAATGGCCAACATCCATCCTTTTGCAGAATTTCTCTCAAAGGATAGAGGATGAACCTAAACTGTATTATGAGGAAGTTAAAAGAAAAATGAAAGCTGCATTCGTGGACAGCCATTCTGAGGCACTGTTTTCCATCATAAGAATACACTGCTTTTTCTTTGAAAGTAGCAATGACTGTTGTATTAGAATTTCACTGGGAAACTATATCGAATTCATTCTGCATTCTAGATCTTGCTCCTTCAGATTTTTTGTTTGTATTTCAAGGGTATCTTCTAGAATGCCAAGTGCTTGTTGGTTCAGTTGTGTGCCATCAAGAGTTCAGTCTCATAGTGATCCCATGTACCACAACAACAGCAACAACAATAGCAACAACCACAATACCCACCTGATCTGCACCACCCTCACCATTGTTCTCACGCTTGAGCCTGTTGTTACAGCCATTGCATCCATCCATCTCATCCAGGATCGCCTCCCCCCGCCCTTTATTTTTTGCCTGCCTCTTCACTCAAGCCAGCACGATGTCGCTCTTTAAAACCTGGTGTCTCCTAAAAAAATGTCCTAAGTGTATGAGACAAATATCACCATTCTTTCCTCTAGGAAGTATTCTGGCTGTACTTCTCCCAAGACAGGTGTGTTTTTTGTTGTTTTTGTTGTTCTTTTGCCAGTCCATGACACTTTTTATTTTCTTCACCAATGCTATAATTCAAATGCTTCCACTTTCCCTCAGGCTTCCTTATTCATTGCCCAACGTTTTTCACAAAGATGAGTCAGTCAGTTGAAAATACCATGGATCAAATACCTCAAAGTAACATTCTTGCTTTACAACACTTTTAAGAGACCTTGTGTAGCAGATTTTACCTAAGGCAAAATGTCGATGAACCATTTAATTGCTGCTCCCATGAGTATGGGTTGTGAATCCAAACAAGACAAAATCTTGGGCAACTTTATCTTTTCCAGTTTTTCATGATGTCACCTATTGATCAGTCATGAAGATTTTTGTTTTCTTTGCGCTGAATGTGTGTTATTCTGGGTAGACTGGAGAAACAAATTCATGCAATGACACCAAATGCAGGGCAATCACAGGCCAGTGGGTAGAAAATCTTTGGATCCGGTAGCTCTGCAAACATCTTGGCACTGGCAGGGGTCTCCCAGTGGCATCTCTAGACTCAGAGATCTGGCAGTATCCATGTGGCTTGTCAGTGCTCTGTCTCCCAGGGAAATCAGCTCTGTCAGCAGAGAGTCTCCAAGGGAGTGAACTGGGAGAGTTAGTGTCTCTGCCTCCTAGAAGGAATTACCAGATAACCCATAATTCTCAGAGGAGAAGCCCATGCCCACACAGAGGTCTCATTGACAATCTCCATATTGACAGGCTGCACCCCTACACTCTTAGCTCTCAAATGGACACCAGATTAGGTGACTGCCACAGAATGGTAATCCACACTGAAGGATGCGATCCTTGATCTTCCTCAGTAAGTGCTTTAAGACATCCTCACTTTCAGCTAGCAAGGTTATGTCATCTGCATTCCTTAGGTTGTTGATAAGCTTCCCCTCTAATCCTGATACTGCCTTCTTCTCCGTATAATCCACCGTCTTTGACTATTTGCTCACCATAAGATTGAAGAAGTATGGTGAGAGGATAAAACCCACACTTTTTTTATTTTAAACCATGAAGTAATATTTTCTTGTTTTGTTTGCCCCACTGTCTCTTGAGCCAGGCACAATTGATTACAATGGAATTCCCATTCTTCTCGACTATTCACACTTCGTTATGAGCCACATGAACAAGTAATGTTTGCTTGTAAACATTTTCTCATATTCTGTGTTTTCAACCCCAGTACATCTGATGTCAGCAGTGGTATCTATTGTTCCACTTTCTCGTCCGAATCTGGCCTGAAGCTCCCGTAGCTCCTTGTCAATATTCTTCTGCAAAATTTGACTTGATTATGATGTCAATTATATTGTTCTATAACTTTTTGTATACTGTTAGATCATTTTTCTTTGGGATGACTACAAATAAGAACCTCTTCCAGTCAATTTGACAGGTAGCTGTCTTCCAAATTTCTTGGCATAGATCATAGATGAGTGAATGTTTCCAGTAATTCATCAGCTTGTTGAAGCATTTCAATTGCTCTTTTGTCAAATCCCAACGCCTCGTTTTTGGCTAAGGGTTTCAGTTCAGCTTGAATTTCTCCTTTCTGCACCCTTGATTCTTGCTCGTATGCTACCTCCTGACGTGGTGGAATGTCCACTAGTTCTTTATGGTACCGTGACACTGGATTTTGTTTTCTTTCTCTGATTCTTGCATCATTCCATATTTTGCCCATGGAATCTTTCAATACCACAACTTGAGTGTTTCTGGAGTCCTTTCAGTTTAAGATATGCTGAGTGTGATCTTTCTCTTTGGTTTTCTAACTCTGGCTCTCTTCACATTTTATTGTGTTTTACTTTGTCATCTCTAGCTGTCATTTGAAGTAATCTGTTCAGCTCTTGGACTTGATCATTTTTCCCCTTTTGCTTTAACTACTTTACCAGGAATGGCAAGACTTAGAGTCTCTTCATTTCCTGTCTTTTACTGACCCTTGCTTTCTTCATGTATGATTGTGTCAGACAAGGTCCTCTCAGAGAAATAAAATCAGGACACTAGTAAATCTCTTTATATATTTATATAGATAGGAGGATGTATCTAAGATAAGAAATAAGCAGTTAAGTAATCTATAAAGTAGTACAAAAGACTCGGTGCAACTCACATGCATAAGACAGCTAGTAGACTGGCAGTCCTTAGAGTCTTGAGGGCCATTAAGTAGTCTTCTGTAGAGCAATTCAGGCTATCCAGCTACCACCAGCAAATAGCAAAGCAGGTCACCAACAGTCAGCCAGATGACAGAGTCCAACAGTGTCCAGCTCAAGAGATGCATATTTTAGGAGTGTGGCAAAGCAGGACTTGAAGGAAACTCAACTCACAGCTACACAGTCCACGATTAGGTGTCCCATGGGTAATGTTGCTTGGAGGTCAAGGCACAGGACGAATGAGGCAGCTGTCTGGTCTGAAAATCCAAAAGCAAGAGGCAAGGGTGGAGCTTGCCAAGCCTTTTCTATCTCTGCCCGTCAACTGATCGAACGTGTTCATCGGCCATGACATCACAACAGACCTACCTATTGTCTTGGCCATGTTGGCACCACAAGCTTACCTATCGCAATGATCTTCTTGATGTCAGCTCACAGCTCATCAGGTTTGTTCAAATCTGTACTTGAATTAGTCTTGAAATTTGGGGCATCTACTCAAAGTGGTATTTTAGCTCTCACAGACTTGTTTTTATTTTCTTAAATTTCAACCTGAGTGTACGTATGAACGATTGGCGTGTTCCATGGTGGCTGGTTTTAGCTACTGATACAAAGCATCTCCCTCATCTCTTTCTACAGATGTAGTCAACTTGATTTTGTGTATTCCATCTGCAGAAGTGCCTTTTCTGCTGCTGTAATGAAGAAAGTATTGGTCTTGCAAAATTCTCTTAGGTGATCTCCAGCTTCACTCCTAGCACTAAGACTTGTTTCCTGACTAATGTTCCTTCCTTTTTATTCAACGTTTGCATTCCAATTGCCAATAATTATCAATGCATTGATTGCACACTTGATAAAATTTAGACTAAAGACTTTGGTGGAATTCTTCAATTTCTGCACAAAATATCTTTAGTGGTTGGTGCATACATTTGAATATTGTTGTATTGGTTGGATTTCCTTATAAGTAGATAGACATTATCTTACCATAGGCAACATTGTACTGCAAGGTAGGTTTTGACATGTCCTTTTTGTCAATAAATGTAATATCATTTCTTTTGATTGTGTCTCTCCTGGTATAATAACCACAGAATTGTATGATAAAATGGCATGTCAATTCATTTCAGTGTACTAACACCCAGAATATAGATCTTTGTACATTTGTTTTGATTTTTATTGACTTCCAACAATGCTAGATTCATACTTTGTACATTCCTAATTCCAATTGTTATCCAGTGTTTGCAGCTGTTTCTTCCTAGTAAATTAAATTTCAGAAGGATTTACTCCCCTAGGCTTTAGTTCATCTGAGTTTTATTCGCAACTCTATTTGAGAAGGCAGCTCTTCCTCAGTCGTATTTTTAGCTCCTTCTGATTTGAGGGACTTAGTCTGACACTATTCCTAGTACTGTTCAGCTTCTGTTCATTGAGCTTTCAATAAATTATAATATATTTATATTATATATTATTAATATATATAATTTCAATTTTATCCATAGGGTTTATATCCCTCTGGAGTATATTTTTCTTCCTATTTTTCTTCCTAGTCTCTGTTGAATTCTGTTCCCTTAGGGTAAATACCAACAAACTAACAATAGCTCTCAACATCATAGCAATGCACAAGTCATTACAGGATGACAAAACTGAGAAACAAGTGGTAGAGAGAAAGTAACATTTTTCAGAAGTGTGTAATTCCAGATGGAAGATATGTTGAAAAAAATGTAGCTTCATATGTTGATATATATTGTACTTTTACCTGTATATTGATATGTATTAATTGAATAGCTAAACAAACTGAAAAGGCAAACGTTTCTAAGCTCTGGAAACAAGGTCTTCAACTCATGAAATTTGCATCTACTTACAGGAAGACCAAAAGTAAATACACAAGGGCTGAGCCCCAGTAGCGTAGTTGTTGTTTGCGGGACTGTGACCCACAGGGTTGGCGGTTCAAATCCAGCAGCAGCTCTCCAGAAGCACGGCTGGGCCTCCTACTCCCACCAGAGGGCAGTAATGCCCCCCCCCAACAAACAGACAAACAAACAAAAAGTGAGTACATAAATTGACAGAGATTTTCTTCAATTTGGGGCTGGGCCAACAACTGCTTAGACTCGGATGACTCAGGGTTACCCCTCTGGGTGTCACTGTAGGAACTCTGGATGGCATCGTGGGTCCAATGAAGCCAGGACCACGAGAACATGAGAGAAAACATCCCTGGAAGGGGAGAGAGGTTGGCCTGTGGGAAACACTGGAAGCCAGCCAGGACAGCAGGAATATAACAAACAAGGACAGACTGATACCTGATGGAATTTACACCCTTGGAAAAGGGACGTTCCTTTGAGGTGTTTCTCAATGAATTAAGTAATAACATTTACCTTGTTGACATCTGCTTTACTTTACCTTTCCCATATAAACGTGTTACTTCTCCCTGGACCTAAACTATTGCTTTCCCTTGATGTCTCTTTCCCTCATTTGGGCTCAAATGATGATTCATCGAAACCAGCCTCACTGGCGATGCATTATAGAACAAGCGTCTTTGGTGAACTGCTTCTCCGTTTAGGGATCATCCCCTTCGATGGAGAAGACATTCTGCATCTTGTGCTTTGCACATGAAGGCCAGATCACAGCAAGGTTCTGGCTCTGATCAGCCAACAGATTGTAAATCTGAATAAATTACATGCTCTCTCTGGGCTTAACTGAATTTGAATTGCTATGTTTTCATAGGGGGTTTCTTAAACTGTTCATCATGGTTTATCAACACGCGGATTGGAAATCTTTAAAACTCCAAGCCTGACCTGGCAGTACCTTTGCACACTGCAGCCCCTGCCAGGAGCACAAGGGAAGGCGTCTTCCCCTCTGGGCCTCATGGGACATATGCTCAACCTCGTCATCAACAGACCCTGGGTCTCAGACCATCTACGTATTCAGTTGCTGTGCATCGCTGCTTCTTTTCTCAACGTCACCTGGCTTTTTAAGGGTCCAGGTGAGCTTTGGAGGGAAGTCACGGGGCTGATATGAATGTTTCTGTCCGGTGGCATTGTAAATCTTCTGTTCTGTAAATTCGATGTGTTTACTCGATGTGTTTTGAGATTAGGGGACATAATAGGTTAATTTGCACCTGCAGAGTAATTGCCAATGAAAGTCTCGTTCCTGGTGAGGCTTGATTTTAAAATTTGGTACAAACTCCAGCTGGGGATTTAGGCTGGAGGCATCATCAGAAATGAGCAAACTGTTCAGAGACTGATGATGTTGGTGCTTGTCCTCGGCCAAGAAAGCCTTGCAGGATGTCTGAGCCCTCGAGGTGGCTGGGACCAAACAGCACGCATATTATTTGATTTGGACTAAGTGGCCCTGCGTTGAAATGGCCTTTTATTTATTCAACTTCGTTAGACTGAAGAGCATGCTGGGCCTGGCTGCACTTGAGCTTGCCAAATGGAAGGATTGGCCGCCCAGAAGCAGAGCAAGACGTCTGTGCCACGTCAGTCTCTCGATGGCAGCAGCTTGAACTGTAGGCAGCTTTTCAACACGGAGGAGACCTCTGCTGCTTGCTCTGTGTCGGGGGAAAATGCCAGAGAACAAGACCGCTCGCTGTCTGCTTCTGTACATAGTGCCGCTCGCGCCCTCTCGCGGGGCAGTGGGAGAAGTGCATGTCCGATGCCTTTGCTTCAGACCTCCTGTGAAGACGTGGCACGCAGACAGGCAGGATGGGGCTCATGTCTCCACACTTTAAGAAGCTCCCCTTTAGGTAAAGAATGAAAATATTTCCTTGGGGGGGGTCACCAAAAACATGTCCCTGAGCAAGCTTGTTAGCCGGGTCTCTCCCCGCCTTTTCCGAGCAGCCTGTAAAGACTGGGTTTCCCTCCTTTGTGGTCCATCTCTTAACAAGCAGGAGAAGGGAGAGTGTTTTAGAACTGGAATTCGGGGTCTAAAAAGTTGGTTTGGACAAAATTATATGGTTTATCTCCCCCCTTTTAGAAAAAGGTTTCTATTGTGGGAAAATAAGTATAGCAAACTTTTGCCAATTCGCCTGTTCCGTGTTTTTATTTTAGTGACATTGTTTATGTTCTTCATGCATACAGCTCTCACTACTGCCTGTGTCCAAACTTTCCACCACGATTACTCAAAACTCGGTCCCAACTCAGCCATCCTGGAGGACAGAGCAGTTCTGTGCCAGCGTGTGTCTGAGACCAAAAATCTTATGAGAGTCGACAAACTCACCTTTCTCCCTCGGCGTAGCTGGTGCTTCTGGACTGCTGGCCTGTGGTTCGCAGTGCCCTGCACAATCCACCGTGCTCCCTGGCTGTCCAACCCAAAAGAATAATGACAAGCTCATGCCATCAAGTCAGCAGCGACTCACAGTGGCGCTACAAGGACAGGGTAGAATTGGCCCTGTGAGTTATAGGAAAAGACTCTTACCCTTGACGGGAATAAGAAGCACTGTCTTTCTCCCACTGGGGCTCTAGAACTTTCCAAGTAGAGCAAAAATGCCAATTTAAACTTGAAGTGTAAAAATATCAATTGCTTTCAATATCAACAGTTCCTGAAAACAAAGACTTTTATGAAAGTCCAGTTTTGAAACAAGAGGAACCGTTTTGTGACATAAAGGGGCTGTGGGGCTGTGCTAAATTACATTGTTCTTGACAGTAAAAGCTCTAGAGAGTGTTATTTAAACCGTAGCATTTTCTACATGAAATGCACACAAAAATGTGACTTTGGATATAATGGTTTCCTTCAAACAGTTCCCTTTAGAGCTAAGGTTTTAAGAGTATAGGTTGCCAAGAGGAGTTCTGGTGATGCCATGGTTTCAGAACAGGCTGCAGGGCCAGCAGTGGGAGACCACCAGCAGCTCCTCTGCAGAAAGACTGCACTTTCCACTCCCGCCAACAGGTACGGTCTAGTAAATCCACAGGGGGCTGGGGGAGGGGAGGGGGGGCTGTTTCACAGGGAGCCGGTCCTGACTTGAGGACCGTGAGTTCGGCTCTGGTTTTGGTATGTTCCCTGAAGAAGGAGCAGTAGGGGGGCGGCACAAAAAAGGAAGGCCTTCAAGGAGACGGATTGATGCAGTGACTGCAGCGATGGACTCGAGCCCAGGCGCAACGGGGAGGATGGTGCCGGACTGAGACAGTTGTGCACAGGGGGGCTGTGGGGCCATACAAAGATAGCAATACAGAGATCACTACAGCTTATCAGACCCGAGCTGGAGTCACGGAAAGCTAGCTGGTCCAGCTTCTAGGTCTGCAGACAGGCAAATTCTCTAGTGTGTCTTTATCTCTGGATAGGTTTTAAAGGAACATTTAAGTTAAAGTTCTTGGTCTTCTTGAATCTGAGGCACTCACTATACCTGAAGTATGGAAAATCCTCACCGGAATCAGGAGCTGTCTTTTCTGTGGAGATAAAAATTGACTTCATTTTTACAAAGATTCCCCCACACCCCAGCTTAACCTCCTGATTGTTGCGTTCTATCAGGAGCCCCTGTGAAGTTTCAGTGGCGTGGTGACGACGCGTTGGGCTGGGATACACCTGGTTGGCAGTTTGCAACCACCAGTGGCTCTGCCTGAGAAAGACGGGACTTTCTGCTTCAGTAAACTTAGAAGCCCCCCCGGAGGCACTGACTCGATTCCCATGACTTTGGATTGTTTGACATTAGGAGCTCTGGTGACAGTGGCATAGAACATATGCCCCTGGATGCTAACTGCAAGTTCAGCAGTTCAAACCCACCAGCCACTCTGGGGAAGAAGACAGGGCTTTCCACTTCTGTACAGGTCTCAGGTGTCTCAGAGACCCACCAAGCCGGTTCTGCCCTGTCCTACAGCGTCACGCAGAGTCTGACTCAACACAGTGCCAGAGAGTTTGCTTTTGGTGGTCAGGCACCAGTCCACGTAAGGGTTAAAACGCACTTCCCTTGTGTTATTTTCCTGCATCTTTGCAACTTGTTGAAGCCGATACTGCAGATGAGAAAGCTAAAGAGCATGCAAGTTCGGTTTGCATGCACAGGAACATTGAACTAGCCAGTGGCAGAATTAGGGCTCAAACAGAGACAGTCTGGCTTCCAGTTCCAGCTGCTTAAGGGTCATGATCTGTGACGTTCTCTCAGGTGGTCCTGCAGGAATGCATTGATGATCATGCAGGTGGCAAGTTAGAGATGTGAACATTAAAAAATCCACTTTCCACGTGACTCTGGTTCATGGTGACCCCATGTTTGGGGTGGAACTGTGCCCCTTAGGGCATGCCAGGCCTGATTTTTCAGAAGCAGAATGCCTTACCTTCTTCTTATCAGTCTCCCCTAGGGGGATCCCGGGTGGCGTCATGGGCTACACACTTGGCTGCTAACCACAGTCAGCAGTTCAAAACCACCCACTGGTCCATGAGAGAAAGATGAGACGGTCTACTCCTGTATATGTTTACCATCTCAGCACCCCTTGGGGGCCAGTTTTAGCCTGTCCTAGAGGATTTCTGAGTTGGGAATAACTTGGTGACATTAAGCTGAGGTGGGCTAAAGGGAGACCTGGTGATAGAGTCGGACAGGAGTTTGGTTTCTAACTGCGTGGTCAGCAGTTCAAAGTCACCAGCCGTACGATTATCAGATGAAAAGTGGCCAATTCTCAATTTCCATGAAGAGTGGGAACCCACAGGGACCATGTCCCGTATGGTTGCCATGAGTCAGAATCAACTCCACATCAGGGAGTTTATTTTGTGGAAGGCGGACTGAGGAACGGATGCCATAGCGAAGGAAATGATGGGCTGTTAATCTCAAGGCCGGCAGTTTGAACCCACCAGGTGTTCTGTGGAGAGAGAGGTGAGGCTGTGTGCATCCCTAAAGGCATTCAATCATGGAAACTAGAGAGCGGTTCTTCTCTTACCTTCAGAGTTGCTGTTAGTCCGCGTCCTCTTGATAGAAATGGGTCTGGTTTGCTCTTCGGTTAGGTGGACTGAAACACACCCTCCTGGCTGAATGATACCAAACATGGATGCCACAAGGAACAGAGGCGCTGGGAGGGGCCCTGGCAGCTCTGTGGTGATGTGTTTGGTTGCTTAGCACAAGGTCTGTGGTGCAAAGCCACCAGCTGCTCCTTGGGAGTAAGATGGGACTTTCGACTCCCATAAAGATTCAGTCTTAGGGGGCAGCCATGAGTTGGAATTGACTTGAAGGCAGTGAGTTTGGTTTGGGTTTATAACATAGAAATACCTGAAGGCACCATCTGCACACACCTAGATATTAGTGCAATCAAAAGCACCCTCAACAAGCCAGCCCCAATCCCAACTACATGGACAGCCACTCCTCCCCCCCCCCAGAAGAATTTGCTTCAGAGGATAACACTGAAACTGCAGCTCAGGGAGAGGGACAAGTCTGATCAGAACACAGAGGAGCAAATGAAGGGGGAGGAAGGGAGAGTGCAGCACATCCTGGCCAACCAAGACCTGAGGACGCTATCACTGCTCAGAGCAGCCAATGCACAAAGAGGATCATATGGCCAACCCCACTGGGAGACACACAACATCACTCACTGACCTATAGCCCTATGGGGGACAACATTGGAGACACAGTGTAGGAATTGCACCCAATCTGACCTCACAACACCAGGCAAAACACTAAGGGTGGGCAACAGAACAGCAAGGGGAGCAGAGCAAGGAAGTACCAGGAGTACCAGAAATAGACTTTGTGGTCAGGGCATGGCATCCGATCAGACTCGACCAGAAAACCCTCCTAAAGGTCAACAAGCAGACCTTGATCTACATGCTTTTCTTTTTTGTCATTGGTTTCTTTGGTGTGCTTGCTTTGTTTTCTTTTTCTTTTTTTTGCTTTATTTTGCTCTGTCTTGATTTTTGGTCCACATTATTTTCTTGGCAGGTCTATCTAGATAAGATAGGTTGGATAAACAATCTGGAAGAGAAAACAACTGGACCAATAGTTCTAGGGGAAAATGGGAGAGGGGTAAGAGGAGAAAAGGAAGTGGCATTAACAAACCCAGGGACTAGGTAACAACTAGGTAAGTGATCCAAAGTCAGTTGGCAAGGAGGGTGTAAGAGGCCTTGTAGGACTTGATCAAGGGCAATGTCGCCGAGAGGAATTCCTGAATCCCAAATGATGTGGGACATGATAGTGGGACAAGAGGAAAATAAAATAAAATAGAAGAAAGAACTAGGAAGCAAAGGGCATTGATAGAGGTCTAAATACAGGCATGTAAATATGTAAATATATTATATACGAGGATGGGGAAATAGATTTATGTGCATATATTCATAGGCTTAGTTTTAAGGTAGCAGATGGGCAGTGGGCCTCTACTCAAGTACTCCCTTAATGCAAGATCACGTTGTTCTATTTAAGTGACATTCCATGATACTCACCTTCCTGACATGGTCTCTGAAGACAAAGTGGGTGCATAAGCAAATGTGGCTAAGAAAACTGATGGTGCCTGGCTACCAAAAGATATAGCATCTGGGGTCTTAAAGACTTGAAGGTAAACAAGCGGCCGTCTAGAGGAGTGGCAACAAAATCCTAATGGATTAAACACACCAGCCTGTGTGATCATGAAGTATCACTAGGACCAGGTATCAAAGAATAAGAAAATCATATGCTTGTGAATGAGGGGGAGTAAGGAGTGAGTATTCAAAGCCCATCTGTAAACAACTGGATATCCCCTTGCAAAAGAGTCTCAGGCAAGAGACAAGCCAGTCAGGGTCCAGTGTAGCAAGGATGAAACCTATGACTTTCCTGTAGTTCTTAAATTACACCCCCCCCCACTATCATGATCCCAATTCTACCTTACAACTCGAGCTAGACCAGAGGATGTACACTGGTACAGATAGGAACTGGAAACACAGGGAATCCAGGACAGATGAACCCCTCAGGACATGGGGAGAGTGATGGGAAGGTGGTGTAGAAAGGGGGAACCAGTTATGAGTATCTACATATAACCCCCAACCCAGGGGACAGAAAATAGAAAAGTGGGTGAAGGGAGATGTCAGACAGTGTAAGATATGACAAAATAATATTTTATAAATTATCAAAGGTTCATGAGGGAGGGGAAAAATGAGGAACTAATACCAAGTAGACTCAAGTAGGAAGCAAATATTTTGAGAATGATGATGGAAAACAGATATACAAATGTGTTTATGCAGTGGAGGGATGGATGGATGGATTTTGGTAAGAGTTGTACAAGTTTCCAATAAAATGATTATATATACATACATATATATGATTAAATGATAAAAAAGTACCCTCAACTTGAAAATTTAGAATTCTGAATGAAACTGATAGTTAAAAGCATGGAAGAAAATGAAATTTCCCAGGAAGGAATAGCAAATAAGGTAGAAGAGATATAATATGGACCCTTGTGAAACACTGGAAAAAAGGAAAGAAGACCTGATTGAGTTTGTTGGGCTGTCATCTGGAAGTGCCCCTGAGGGTGTAGGCAGGGGTTCTTACACATTTGGGGTAACTAGTATACACTCAACCACCCAAACCACCCTTTAGGGAAGAATACCTCATTCTGGCCTACAGGTATGTTGCTGCATCAGCCACAGCTAGAGTTTGACTGTATGCCAAATAGCCACTAAAGGAATTTGTTCCTGTTGGGAAGAAAATGGTGAATACACTTAGCAGATAACCAAAGAGTAACCCAAAGAGGGGTTGAGTCTACCATGAGACACTTCAGCAGAAAAGTCTGATGACCCTGGGCACAGGTCTCCTTTGACACACACAGAACAGCCAAGAGCTGGAGTTGACTCAAGGACAACATGTTGAGTCAACATGTTTAGAGGGGGAGAACAGAGTCAATTTGGATCAAAAAGAAGCTATTTCATAAGTAAAGTATTATCTTGTGGTCTTAGGTTTCCATGCTGGTGAGGTTGAGAAAAGCAAGGTCATGCAGTTAATATTGCAAACTTGACAGAGCCTGGTTTTATTCTGAGACCAGAGATCAGCATGAGTCAGAAGCAACTCAGGGACAACTGGTTTGACTGGAATTGGGTTGAGTTCATATGCAGAAGGGAGAGCGATTGGAGATGAGACGCTTTTTAAGTTTCTACGATTCAGTGATTTTTAAGTTCTCTTACTGAGGCGCCTCAGACAAGAAAGAGCCTGCTGCTAATTTTGATCTCAGATTTCTATGCAGATGGTATTAACAGATGTGTCCGAAAACACACTTCTAAGAATCACCATTCTACTTGACATTTCAAATATAAATAGGCACTGTCTTGGTGGCCCCTTGACCTATCTCTTGGATACCGAAATAGCACTCTCCTCTGGATGACTTGGGATGAGTCAATCTCTGTATTTTCACATCTCGCCATGCCTTCCTGTCATGGAGAATGCTGGTTTACACCTGCGTGTGGCTTTTCTTTGTCATTTTTGTGATTTTAATAAGAAATAAATAGTCAAAAGTGTCAGAGAGTCAAAACAATATGAGAAACACACCTGCCGATCTGGGAAGAGCACAGTCAAGATGTCAGTAACAAGTGGTGATAAAAACAGACTTCACTGTAGACTCCCACAAGCAGGGCTAATTCAGCCATCCAATATAAAGAGAGCTGAAAATGTATCAGATACTCTACCTGGGGACACAGCAGCAGCAACAAAACAAAACTGCATTTCTGCATGGAACTTTGTTCTAGAAAATAAACAGCGTAACTTAAAAATGTAAGAGAGCATGTTAATTCAACATGGATTCAATTCTGACTCATTTTGACCTTATAGAATATCTTGTGAATTTTTTGAAACTATGTGCAGAAGTAGAAAGTCTCTTCTTTCTCCTGTGCAGTGGCTGGTGGTTTTGAACTGGTAAACTCGGGGTTAGTATGTGTAATCACTACGCTACCAGGACTCCTTAGAGCACACTAAATGGAAGACCTATGGATGTCAGGAAACACAAACTTATCCTTGACACCTCATGTGTTAGTCTGAATCTACTAGAGAAACAAATACATAGACTTGCATATGGATATAAAGGAAAGATTTATATACAAGAGGAATGGGACATTGAGAAAGCATCCCAACTCAGTCCAGTTCAAAATCATAAGTCCAGTATTAACCAATATGCCTGATATCAGTCCATAAAGTCTCCTTCTGAATCATGAAGTCACAGGCCAGTGGGTGCAGAGTCCCAGCGCTGGCAGGGGTCTCCCCTAGGCCCCTCGCTTCCAGGGCTCAGGGTCTATCAATAGCATCCAGTGGTGGTAGAAGCAACTCAGCTCTGGGATGGGATTCCATGTAGCTTCTCAGCTTCAGAGGTCTGGTTCCATCAGGGCAAGGCCATGTGGTTTCTCCTCCGGCTCCTGCAGCTCCTTGGATGCTGCCATCTTGTCTTGTCCATAGTTTGTCATCTCTGAAACTAACTCCCAACAACTGGGGAAGATAGCTTTTCATTTCCACGAGGGAAATATCACAAGATTTCCCAGAAATCTCAAGAGAAGACCATGCCCACACAGAGGCCTCATTGTCTACTCAAGGGCTATCTCCAGATTAACAGGCTAGACTCCACCCCTACGTCTCAATCATGAAATTAACATAAGCACATGACTGCCACACCTTATGTGTTTCAAAATTCTGTGTACTCATTCTGATGACCATTCCAGTTCCTTGACTGTCAGAGCTCAGTCTACCTCTCCTCTGCTCTTTAGACCAAAGTCCATGTCATCTCCCTGTCTTTACTCACAAGCCTGTCTTTACTAACCTCAACAAGCCAAAGTTTATCTTAACCGAGTTGAACTTTCCTACAGTGTAGTCATTGAATATTCAGGATACGTTTGCATATCATTTATTTGTGCCAAGCGCACTCTGTGGCCAAATTCTGTAGCTACAGTGGTGGCAGGCAGAACAGATATGGTCTGTATCTTTGTGGTCCTTATGACTGAACTAGGGAAATTAAATAGGCCACTGAACAAATGATTAAGTAAGTACAATTCTTACAAAATCAAGGTCTGACAATGGCAGGAGCAAAGAGAAAGTACTACAGAGAAATGACTTTATATATGGCAGTCAAGGAAGTCTTCTCTAAAGATGTGCCATTTAATTTGTGATTTGAAGAAATAAAGGGATTAAGCTATCTATTTATCTACATACTTGTGTATGGGGAGGGGTTGGAGGGGGAATGGCAAGAGACAGGCCGTGTGCCAAACCCTTAGCCAGAGGGAGCATACAGCCAGAAACATAAAGGATCTACAAAACCTTTGAGGTGATGTTGAGGAATGGAGTACAGAATAGGCTGTCTCTGTTGCGTAAAGCAAAAGCTGTTATTTAACTCTTATTTCACTCTACTGTTTAATTTTTACATAAAACTTCTTTCAGGAACTGAGGATCATTTTAATCTATGAGGGATTTTAATACATTTGAGAAAGCAAGAATCAACTTGACTTCTCAGATCTCTCCTCTCAGCCAAAACCTTCTGTTTGCTTAGAAATAGTCCTGCAGATGAGCGCCAACATTTCCAACTGTCCCCATCACTTCTCCTAGAATGTCAAGCAAACTTCTTTCTATGTCATAGCAGGAAAACGAGGTCTTACTCTCCTTCTGACTCATGGAGATCCCAGGTGGGTAAGAGGAGACCTGTGCGCCATAAGATTCCTAATGTTTGATATTTGGGGAGTAGATCACCAGGCCTTTCTTTTGAGGAGCTTCAGAGTGGGTTTGAACTTTCAACCTTTGGGTTAGTAGTCAAATATTCAATCATTTTGCCCACCTAGGAACTCACATGTTATATCCGAATTTCTTAAAATCTTGATACTTCTGAGCTCCTTGCCTTAAGTACACATATTGTTTAAAAGGCATAGTTTACATGTATTTTTCACTACGATAAAACATGCTTCTTTTATGTCTAGTTTCAATTTCTCTTTTAAAATATTTTATTTTACAAAAATACCAGTTGGGCAAATATTTAACTCCACCCTGTTTTGCATTGGAGAACCTCAGGAAGCCAATACACCTTTGAGCTCTGTTGTGTAATTGTCCGTGTTTGCTTGTATGTTTGGTGCTTTTTTTTTTTTGTAGTAAATTTTTCCCTTAGTAGGGCACTCTCCAGCTGTTGATACTTTCACAGGAAGGGGTTACCTCCTCCCCTTCTGAGTGTGCAATTTGGGCTTAGTCCTTGGCCAACGGCAATATTTATAGTAAAGGCCAGTCTGTTAAAGAAACTAAGCTCGTTCTTTTCATTTTGATTGCAGGGTACCTTTCAGCAATTTGAGTAGAAGAAACTAAAGAGTGGAAGTAGTTGTATGGTTTATATTTTGGGGAGAAGTCTTAAGAAATAAAGTTATTTTTGCCATCCTAATGAAGAAGAAGTTGTTTTATTCTCCCTGATAGATACCGCGTTCCTTCTGACACATATCAACCCTGGGTTCCACGGATCAAAGCACTGCCCAGTTCTACACCTTTCTCATAGTTGTAATGTTGAGCCCATTTTGCAGCCACTGTGTCAACCATCTTACTGAAGATCTTTCTCTTTTTTTCCTGCTTCTTTACTTTACCAAGCATGATAGGGAGTTTTCTAGGGACTAGTCTCTCCTGATAACATGACTAAAGCATGTGAGAAAGTCTTTCAAACCTCATTTTTAAGGTGCATTCCTCCTTTGCCTCTTCCAAGAATCCTTTGTTTGTTCTTTTGGTAGTCCATGGTACATTCAGTATTCTTCATGAGTGCCGTACTTCAAGTGCATTATTTTAGTCTGCTTTATTTAGTGCCCAGCTTTCACATGCATATGAGGTGACTGGAAACATCATGGCTTGGGTCAAGCATACCTTTATTGTCAAAATAGTTATACTACTCTTCAATACTTTCAAGAGGTCATGTGCAGTATATCTCACTGTATTTCTTGACTGCTGCTTTCATGAACATTGATTGGGGATGCGAGCAAAAGAAAATCCTTGACAAGTTCAAGCATTTTTTCCATTGATCCTGGTATTACCTATTGGTTCAGTTGTATGATTTGGGAATTCTTTATATTGAGTTGTAATCCATATTCTAAAGCTGCACCCTTGATCTTCATTAGTAAGTTCTTCAAGTCCTTTTCACTTTTAGCAAATAAGGTTATGTCATTTGCGTATCTCAGATTGTTAATAAAGCTCCCTCCAGTCCTGATGCTGCCTTCCTTCCTATTTAGTCCAGTTTCTTTGTTTATTTATTCAGAACAGTTTGACTCAGGATGAGAAGTAAGAGAATTTAACTCTGAAGCACACCTTTCCTGATTTAAGACCATACCAAAAATGATCTCTTATTGTTATTTTAAACTTCGATTACCATTGGGATTGACTATTTCTGATTATATTAATTGGCCATTACAATGTCCATTGTGCACTGCCTCTTTTTATATCTTAAATTTTTGAGGTGTGAATTTTGTTATAGTTTCTGCAAAGGGGTCAAGCATACCAAGAGATGTGTGGTGGTGCACGACCAGGTAGGGTTTGATTCTGTTATTAACAAAGTTGACATGTGCCAGTGAGCCAACTTGAAGGCAACTGGTAATGTTGGTATTGTTGGTTTGTAAGATTTCACCTATTGATAAATGTATATCCACTAATAGACTCCCTGCTAAGTAAGTCCCCAGGGTGTTGTATTTGGGTCATCTATTAACTTTTATATCAGGATGAATCCTATGCAAGTACTGTTTCTTTCCATCAAACATAGTGTACAATCTAGCAAGTACTTATTCCCCAAATCTAACCAAACTAATTGCCATGAAGTCACTTCCAACTTCTCCTCACCCTGGAAGATGGAACAGAAATGTTGCATAGCGTGGCTAAGATGGTGTATCTCTGAAGCAACATACATACTACTGCCATAGCTTTGTTCTGCAGACTGGCTGGTGAGTTCAAACAACAGACTTTTCATTTAGTAACTAAGTACTCAACCAGTACACCCCCAGAGCTCCTTGAAATAATAACAGTAATAACAAACTACTTGGATTTACCTATATGCTTTTCAATCTAGGTAGTTTTTTATCACTTAAAATAATTTTATAGTCAATTATGCGAGATTTTGCATCTCAGATGAATTCAGTATTCAACAGCTTAAACTTCTGATTAACAGTCACTAATAGATTCTCCCACAGCCTCTTTGATTAGACAACAGATTATTTTATACTGTCGATGCCAGATTTAGAGAATGTGTACCCTCTCAGATAATATTAAATTTTTATGTATGTTTCCCCCTCATTATCAGTCACTTCATTTGTGCCTTCATTTAAGAAATATGAGTTTCTTTTGGAAAATAATACCTTATTTCTCAAGGTAGTTTTGAACAGACTCTTCTAAGGAGGCCTGATTTTATCTGAGCTTGTATATTTTACTTTTGTTCTGATGCAAGCGATGTGGTATTCCTGCATGGCCCTAACTTCTTTGAGATTATGCTAAGGAACAGCTCCCTCTGGGAATTCTTCTCTGATCTCTTCAATTTGGTTAGATGCTTAGAGAAGCAAATCCAGGGAGACTCATATGTGTATAAGAAAGAGCTCTATGGGCTGAACCCCGGTGGCGTAAGTGGTTGAGTGCGGGACTGTGGCCAGCTCTCAGGAGCAGCACTGGGTAGCCGCCACGACCACCAGAGGCAGTGATGCCCACCAAAAAAAAAAAGAAGAAAAGAAAGAAAGAGCTCTATGTTGGCATTTCTTGATGTTCACCTTCCTGACGCAATCACTGAAGACAAATGTCTGCAACAAGCAAAAGTGATGGAAAAAGTTAAACAAGCGGCTGTCTAGTGCAGAAGCAACAAAGCCCACATGGAAGAAGCACACCAGCCTGTGTGATCATGAAGTGTCAATGGCATCGGTTAGCAGGCATCAGAGAACAAAAATTATGTGCCCATCTTCCTGATATGATTGCTGAAGACATAAGTAAGGTGTGCATAAGCGATTGTGGTGAAGAAAGCTGATGGTGCCTGGCTCTCAAAAGATAGAGCATCTGGTGTCTTAAAGGCTTGAAGGCAAACAAGCGGCCATCTAGCTCAGAAGTAACAAAGCCCACATGGAAGAAGCACACCAGCCTGTGGGACCATGAGGCGATGAAGGGATCAGGGTCAGGCATCAAAGAACTAAAATTATATCATTATAGATGAGGGGAGTACATATTAGGGACCCAAAGTTCGTCTGCTGAGGAAGTGACATTCCCTTACAGAAGGGTCATGGGAGGACACAAGCCACTCAGGGTACAGTGTAGGAATGATAAAATATACAAATGTCCTCAAGTTCTTAAATGCTTCCTCTCTCCCAGTATCATCATTCAAATCCTACTTTACAAATCTGGTTAGACCAGAGGATGTATACTGGTACAGACAGGAACTAGAAACAGGAAATCTAGGTCAGGTGATCACTCTAGGAGCAGTGAGGAGAGTGGCAATACTGGGAGAAGAGAGGGGAGGTGGAGGAGAAAGGGAGAACAGATTATAAGGATCTTCATATAGCATCCTCCCTGAGTACACACTACAGGGAAGAGGGCAAAGAGAGACTTCAGACAGTGTTTGATATGACAAAGTCATAATTTATAAATTATCAAGGGGTCATGAAGGAGGGAGAAACAGGGAGAGAGTAGAAAAAGGAAGATCTGGTACCAAGGGCTTAAGTAGAAAGAAAACGTTTTGAGAATGATGATGGCAACAAATGGACAAATGTGTTTTGCATACAGTGGATGGATGTGTGGATTGTGAGTAGAGTTGTATGAGCCCTCAATAAAATGATTTTAAAAAAAGAAAGAATTTTATATAAAGAGTAACTCTATATTAAGAAAACATCCCAGTCTAATCCAGATCAAATCCATAAGTCTGATATTAGCCGATATGTCTGATTAGTCCCTCTGTAAATTTCTATTCAGACATACACAACACATGCAATGATACTGAAGCAGGACAATCACAGGCCAATGAGTGGAAACGCTTGTGGATCCAGTGGTGGTGGAAGT
The DNA here is from genome assembly GCA_004026705.1 of Nesogale talazaci. Lineage (NCBI taxonomy): Eukaryota > Metazoa > Chordata > Mammalia > Afrosoricida > Tenrecidae > Nesogale > Nesogale talazaci. The sequence goes on along the minus strand of PVJH01010092.1, from coordinate 1,477 downwards.
ATCTCAGCACTAGTATGCATCTCCATGTGGCTCCTCTAGTTCCAGGGCTCTGGTTCCACTAGAATACCTCCAGTTGGCTTGTCATTAGGAATGTCTCCAGGGAGATAAGCAGAGAGCATATCTGGCCTCCAATGAGCTATCTATCTCCTTCGTGCCTCCAAAAGAGGACATCAAGCTGTGACCTGATTGGCAGGGTAAACTCCACCCCTTCACAAGTTGACAGGTTATGTAACTGCCACAATATTATTACCTTAGACTTCTGTGCATTCCTCGTATAGAATTTGATAGCACTACTGGGATTGTTGGTGTCTTTACCTCCATTCTGGGACCATATTTTATTTGCTTCAGAACTTGATGGTTTAAGAAATTGCTTGCCTCATAATTGCCATGTCTAGCCCCCAATTGATGTACTTTTTACCTGAATTAAGTTAATTGAGGCAAATTTTCCCATGCATGAAGAGGCCATGTGACATGCTCCCTAGCACCAGCACCGATCAAAGAAATGACAGAAGAACTGGAAGAAAAAATGCATTGCCTTGCATTGCACATTCCTACTATATCTTTATAATATGCTTCCCTTTCCTTCCCATTCACTTTCCTGAATGCTTTCAAAACAACTTCTGACTTTCCATTTCCAATCTCTGAACTTGTCTCCACATCTGTATTTCTGAAACTCATTTGTGGAGCGTAAGGCTTAGACATACTACCACATGTGTATGGACTGCATTTGATGAAGTATTTACCTATTCAAATATTTTACTCTTCACATGACTTTGATGTGGAGTACTGGGTTATTGAAATGTCACTGGAAGAGAGCCATATACCAGCTAGATTGCACGTTTTTTTGTATTTGGGAAGAAGCCTGGCACTATAGCTGAACATGTGAATCTAGATTAGATTGTTAAATCCATTACTCGATGATAGAAGATCAGAAAAACCTCTGCTGGTACCTGTAATGATTGGTTCAAAGTCTTGAGATAATTATATTGTAAAGGTTATGTAAAGAGTCGAGAATTTGGTAGTACAATTGTTGTCAACTCTGTGATTTGAATAGGAACCCTAGAAGAAAAGACTCCACATGAGAAATGACATGAAGTCTGATTCTACAAAAATGACTGCTTATGAGGCATCATTGGGCAGGGCTACTCCATCCTACAGAGTCATTTTGAGTCGGAACATTTTGGTCTAAGTCAACAAAGCTGTTCGCCTGTCTCCTTTCACTCTTTTAATATATTTGCTTTACCTGCTCTCAACTGCACTTCCACTCTGCCTCTCCTTTCTGCTCATGACATAAATATACTTAATGTCAAGCCACAAGTTACTTAGTTTTAACTCTTTCCAAAAAGCAGATGAGTTTTGAATAACCTAGACTACTGATCCTTCCTATTATAACCAAGTCAGCCATCATCTAGACATCTATTCTTCCCACATTTCTCACTAAAGCAGTTCATACATCATGCTTGATTTGGTTCTATTT